>CM021104.1:682287892-682304573 GCA_007115665.2 Sequoiadendron giganteum | reverse complement strand
CCAAGCATGTAGCATGGCTTCCTTTACTGCATTTCTCCTTTCAATGTTAACAGGATCATCAAGATTTATTTTTATTGAATTTTGTTGTGTATGGATTTTTCCTCCCACGTCTCCTAAGAGACTATTAAGCTCTTCTAACTGCAAGAACATGATTGCTAACAAGTTAAGAATTTGTTTCAAAATTTACAAGGCAAGAAAAATTCAGGACATGAATAAGATCAACTAATGTCCTGAATTTTTGTGACAATGAATAGTGAAAGTGAATAAATGGATGCTTTAGAAGACATTCAATTCAAATTAAGAAGAATAGAAACCTAAAATGTTCCTTGTATCACAAGAATTTAAATGATCAAATAAATAATAGAGAAAATTTGTGATCTTAAATTTTCACTGAATTTAATAATGCGAAGGAGAAATTTCATTGAGCATGATACCCTAACTTGCCTGACTTTGAAGTTTTTGCTTTTCTTCAGCCATCTTAATGATTTCAGCCTGTAAATCATATAAAATAAATGAATTTTGAATTCAATTAAGAATCTGAAATACTATGTGAGTATTATAAAACCATTCATGATATTAGAACTTCAACGCAGATTTCATACTTAACAAAAACTCTCCCATGGAAAAAGAAATAACCTCTAAAATTATACTCCAAAACTACCGTAACATGGTAGTTCTGCTTTTATATTAATCTACTCAGTTCTAAAAGCATGCCAAACAATGATTGTACAATACTGCCATCTGTATGTTCATTTTCAGATATTATTCACAACGCTAGAATGATCTTTAATATTGAGCTATTCATAATAACATTTGTTGTAGCTAGTTTGATATCAGAGTGTTTGAGTCAAGTTAGATTAATTCAGTTGCCCAAACTGCACCATGGACTGTTCATCTGAATGCATCCAAATTCTGAAGGCAACAGAGGCATTGAAACCAAAATAGACTGAGTGTGCTAGTACAAGAATATGGGGTAACACCTAAGCAAAAGTGACAACAATAGGCTAGTTTGACTTCCCCAGTACCAGATCTGAGTATTCTGCATTCTGCTTATCAGAAGTCTGACCTACCTAGGAGGTTTTACACTCTTTGTCAAGCGTTCCAACTTAATGTGGAGAAGAAGAGAGGTCTGAACTGGATATGTAATTTGTGTTATCTGAAAGAAGCCCCTGTAGATCAAATTAATCTATTGCTATACATTATCAAGATCTGACATAGTTAACAACACAATAATTCATCTCAGTCTTGGTAGTCAGACTCATAACAACAGGCTCCATGAAGACAATTCAGGATTGAGAAAGAGATTATACTTATAGAGGGGACTGGATAGAAATTATAGTTTTGTAGGCAGGTGTTACAAATTGCATGCTAAGAAAGAGGCCACATAAGCCACTAGAATGGCGGACTGGAGGTCGCATGAGGATAGTTGGGGGTTGAAATGTCAAACATCACATTAATGCTTTCATGGGTTGCCAATCTTTTCACCATCACTAAAAATGCATGAAAATCCACACCAATTTTGATAAACAATTCTTTCCAAGTGGGAAAATCAAATAGAATGTTTCCAGGGCACTATTGGCCTTGGGTAATTAATGGTACCTATGCAATTTTCTCTATATCGCTATAAACTGCTTGTGAATTCATGCCCAAATGATGAACAATGTTTTCAGGCAAGAAAAAGTCTTTTTTCAGGCAGTCACTGCATCAAATCAGTCATAAATGACCTTTTGGAATATGCAAGTGGGTAGGTGGGACTATATAGGAAAAGCACAAGAGTTTCAAACCATTGAGGGTTGGAAGTCAAGAATACCTCATAACTCATGCCTTTGTCGGGTGTCAATGTATCAGGGATTGGGGGTGACAAGGAAGTCATGCGGACGAACGGAAGTCCAAACAAAGTTTTAATGAGATAAGAAAGTGTCAAAATGTTGGGATCGGGGTTTAGAGGTGACTCATACAAGGTACCATTTAGAAGGCAAGCCCACATCTCTAACTTTGACAGGAAATATAAGGGAAATTATCGAGCAATGGAGTTCCAAGATGCACAAGGAAAAGTACCGAAGTAGGGGCATGGGAAAAAGTCTGACTCCAAGAAAGTTTATGAAGGAATCAACAAGGTTCAAGAGTCAGGCTGTTGGTGTTTCATAGCTTGGGGAGCTATTTTCCCTTATTTAAAGGCTGGTCAGCCTTCATATGTTAAATAATTATTTGTATTCTCTAGGGGCCGACCTAGAGAAGAGGTTATCCTTCCTTGTATACAAAGAAGGTGAAGACAAGTCATTTGAATATCAATTCATTCTCATTCCAAGTTCACCATTCTCAGCAGAAGTTCATCATTTTAGCAGCAGATCTGATTTCAAGAAGAAGTATCTTCCTTTGTATTTTGCATCAAGGAGAATTGTCTCTATACATTCTATTAAGTTCGGCCTTGAGTAGGGCCTGAGTTGTAAGCAGATTTCTCCTCTTATTCATCTGATATATATAGAAGAGAGATCATTTCTTGCTGGGTTTTTCTCCCTCAAGTAGGAGGATTTTCCCAGGGTATCCTGCTGTGTTCATTGTTCTATGTGTTGTTGTATTTCTGCTTATTTCATTTCTGATCCTAAAACTAACATGGTATCAGAGCGGGCTTAGAAATAATCTGATCAGATTAGGCTATCAGATACAGAGAAAGAAATTAAGAGCAATAACCATGGGAATCGTGGAGGAGAGTTTATTGGATAAGTCATTCAGTTGATGCTGCTCAAGAAGATGTTGGGAGACTTGTGAAGAAGTCGTGGAAGTATAGTAGTCACAGAGCATTGGTGGGTCGAATGCTATCTGTATACCAGAGCCATTGGTAAGAGTTCGAGGCCATTCTAGTGCTGGAATTCTGAGTCATATCCGAAGGCAACAATATTTTATGTCCGCCGTAGCAACTGCAGTCTGCACAAGGAGTCGCAAGAAGACATCGCACCATATGGTAAAGCTGGCGCAGATTGAATAGCTTTGGGTCTATTCCGATTAATGCATCTGCTATCCAAAGATTCCTATGCCATGTCAATAAGAGGGTTCAGGATTATTCACGCCTCACTTTCTATAAGCCGCCACTGATAATTGGAGGACCTTGAATTCATCAATGCAATATAAGTCAATGTTGTTGATGATTAAAGCGTCGCTTCAATAATATGAAGGGATTGAATTGGTCGATTAAGGGAGTTGATTTTAAACTTATCCTTCACTGGCAATTCAGTCATAAAGGTGAGCAAGTATATATTTATGGGAGTATTGGAAGGATTAAATGGGTGCAATTGTGCCAAGGAAATTCATATGTTGCCTCTAAAAGACAAAACTCCTAGTCAAAGTCTGTTGTGGACTTAAGACAAAAAGGAATGCTAAAAAGAATCATAAGGAGCTGCTCCTAAGCGTGAAATGGTCGATGGCATTGAAATCTTATTCTATTCACAGCAGTTTGGAGTTCCATTGAATAAACCATTGCAAGCCATAAAGTGATTTACAGCTAGGGTGACGTGGAGCAGTCAAAGGAGGGTCAAAGAGAAGTCTTCATGGCACTGCTGGGAGTCTACAATCAAATGGAAGTTGTTAGCCCTCCTTTGGAAATGAATCTGGATGATAGAAGCCTGCAACAACATATTCCATTACCTGCATTTCATCACCTGATGAACATGTGTCCTCTTCAGGAGCTGGAACAAATGACATAGTTGATGAAGAAAAGGCATGTCATAAAGTCGCTGATAGTAATTGCAATGGAGGGCATGTTGCCAGTGGGAGTCGTCTGTTACAGTGTACCTTACCAATATCAAGATCTGAGAGTATTTTGGTGGAAACTTCTTCAGAGCATTTGGAACAATCAACCTTTATAGCCACTGACAGACAAAATACAGAGGTAATCACCTCCAATCTCTCTGGTTTGGAGTCGTCACTAGCTGTTGGCAAGCTACTTTCTGTGAAGAATGATATATTGCAGAAACTAGAAAATACGGAGCATGAGATTGAGAAGTATGAGACAGAGCTCAGGTTGCTGATTTCTGAAATAGAATTCAATGCTGATGGAGATGGTCTATTGGGAGCATGCACAAAAGCAGGTGACAAAGACTTTGGTGATAGGTGTTCAAATGCCTTCAAATGTTCAGGTGTCTTCTGCAATGCCTACTTCTAATGATGGATCTATGGGACCTTCCTTGGATCTGAAAGCCAATCAAGTATGCCCTTCATGTGTTCCTTTGGAAATGCAATCTGTGAATTGTCAAATGCCAGTACAAAAGGAGAATGCTACTGAAATGAAGGTTGTTGGCTTTGAAGGATTTGAAGAAGATTCAATGGACAATAGGCAACCAAGATGATACACCACTTGTTAGATCCCAAATGCAAGCAGTATCAGAATCCAAGGACTGTAAAAATGTCACTGGAAATGAAAATGGAAGCCCTTTGGAAGGACAGGAGCCTATTTTTGTTTCTTACATTGAGAATGATGCAGGGATTTCTGCTCATTTAAGGAGTATAGATGGTGGAGCAGACATTGTGTCCTCAATATATGTGGATAATAAGAAACTAGCGAGAGATTCACTGGAAAGCTATTGGAGGCTGAGAACAAAATTGAAGTCTTGGAACTTAACTATAAGCTGTTGGTGTTTTATAGCTTGGGGACCTATTTTGCCTTATTTAAAGGCTGGTCGGCCTTCATATGTTAAATAATTATTTGTATTCTCTAGGGGCCGACCTAGAGAAGAGATTATCCTTCCTCGCATATAAAGAAGGTGAAGACATGTCATTTGAATATCAATTCATTCTCATTCCAAGTTCGCCATTCTCAGCAGAAGTTCATCATTTTAGCAGCAGATCTGATTTCAAGAAGAAGTATTTTCCTTTGTATTTTGCATCAAGGAGAATTGTCTCTATACATTGTATTAAGTTCGGCCTTGAATAGGGCCTGAGTTGTAAACAGATTTCTGCTCTTATTCATCTGACATATATAGAAGAGAGATCATTTCTTGCTGGGTTTTTCTCCCTTGAGTAGGAGGGTTTTCCCAGGGTATCCTGCTGTGTTCATTGTTCTATGTGTTGTTGTATTTCTGCTTATTTCATTTCTGATCCTAAAACTAACACAGGCATCATAGGGAACAAGTACTAGAGCAGAAGGATGGCCCCAACTCCGACTTTGATAGAGTACTTTGTGGAAAACATCGAGTCGAGAATTGGAATTGATATGTGAAGGATACTTGAGGAAAGGGAACTCCGATAGTCCGACAAGGAGCAAAAAACTTAATGGCCCATTATAAAGCTTTGAGGATCAAAGTTTAGGGATGCTAGAGAAACGGTATCGAGAGAAGCATGAGTCTGAAATTCTAGCGCACAAAAGTTTCCAAAGCATTGGGTCAAGGTTTCAAGGCTCAAATGGATAGTATGAAGGTAAGGGTGAAACCAATAGTCCAACAACCATACTTAGAAAAATTTCACAAGGCAAAGGACTAAGATGTCAGGATCCATTGGAAAGGCATGCCGGGATGAACAACCCCAAAAGTCCGAAACTCTAACAACTTTCAAAACCTAAGGAAATGACACAAACACACCCACACTTAGACTTTTTTGAATTTTTTGCAACTTCCAACCTACGGCAAGCACATGGTGGGGGGATGAAGAAACACACTAATGCAAACCTTGAACAAGGGAGACCCAACCGATGGGCAAAAACAAAGCCAAGGGCAACAAAACAGGCAAGGATCTAGGATTTTTAAGAAATTTGAGGTCTGCAAATCTGGGCACTAACACTATGAATGCTAGTTTCATTTCCCCAGAAGTATATTGGCAAAAAACTAAGGTTAAAGGTATCAATCAACATCTATATATGGGTGTTTTTGAGCACATAAACTGAGGGAATCACCAATACTGGTGCCCCTTATGGACTACTATTTTATCCAAGAAAAGGTTATTTCCTTAATCTTCTCCTCTCATGTTTTGTGTGTGAACCTAAAGCTCTTTGATTCAGCAATTTCGTTGTCTTCTAGCTGTGATCAATATATGCATGTTCATGTTTTTGTATTCAATGTTGTTGCAGTAAGTTTAACGATCAGTGTATCCTAGCTTAAAAACCCCAATTTTTCTTTTTGTTGGGAAAGAAAAACATGTTGACACTTTGTGCAGCCTGTTAATATTAGATGTTTATCGACCACGATAGGCATAGTGCCGAGGACTGAAGTATTTTGGCGGCCCCAGATTTTAACGACAATCATATATTGAATTTGAACACCGTAGAGTTTGGAATTTTACCAAGAGATGTCTGCTAAATTGCAGAAACAAAGAAGGAAAAAAAACTGAGATAATGGGTATCGAAAAGCTTACCTCGTACTCCCGTGTAAGAGTGAGACGGTCCCATAAAAGGAAGGTTCCGCAGAAGAGAAGAATGCACAGAGAGGCCAGGCGTTGGGGCCTCTTCATGTAATACGATACCGTCAAATATTGCCATGATGACGAAGAGGAGGAAGAAGAAGATCTCGCACGACCCATTGTTTGCAATGCGATTGCTCAATTCCTCCTGTTAAAATTAGAATTTATAGAGAGGTTTGATCACCATGCTTTAGTAAATTCAAAGCCTGGTCTAACTTGACTAACAATTGCGCGTTAACGGTAGCGAAGCATAAGACATGACTATCAGATTTTCTTTGACATTAAGATTGACTGTACCGTGTTGCTCTTGCTTCCATTAAATATATGTTGACCTGCCGCCTGCCTTTTCTTCTTTTATCATGCCTATCCACAAGGAGACACTTTGCTGGGGTTTTTATGGGTTTGGGCCAGGAAAGCAAACGTATAAAAAGGATGTGATACGAAGGAAAGTGTTTCTGAAAAAGCTAATTAGTGCCTTAGGTATGTGTGATGAATAATTTTTAATTGGTTAATATCCGTATTGTCCAACAATCAACAATTTTTATTTATTTATTTTTTATTATTAGTTATATTTTTTTAATGAAATTAAAAAATTATTTAGCTCAAATATTATTAGAAAATTGTGAGTTTTTAATATATAGATGAAGAGAAATATTAATTATAACTATCTTATAAATCATTATAAGGGTGATAAGTGTTTAGTATTATGTAAGTAGTTATTTATGTTTATCAATAAATGTTTAGTTTTGTATCAAATGTAATCAATGTAGAAATTATAGTATCTTAAATTTTCAAATGTTTCAAATGCAAATTCATTATAGAGAGCTTTATGTGAGTATATAGAGCTTGAGTGTGTGTACCTTTTTGTCTTGGACAAAAGGAATTTGAACTACTTTAGGAAAAAAATTATTATGACTTGTACATAGATATTGAAAGTAGAAGTTCCACATCTAGTAACATCTCACAACCTTATTTCCAATGTAGGCATTGTTTTTGCCTCTTTAAGATTATTAAGATTGAAGAAATTGTAGCAAAGTAAGGGTCTTCGCTATGATTAACTAGGAATTATTGAGTTGGGGTTTAAGATTTTTCCTTGTTGATATATTTTTAATGTTGTTTTTAGATAAATTTAGAGAAATTTAATGAGATTAAATGTGAATTGGCAACTTAGTTTGATGAAAAATATTAATGGAAATTATGACTCGATTTTTTATTATGTGCACCATAAATGACAAGAATTCAACTAATAATTCCATCCTTGGATTCAAATATGTTTTCATCCAAAAAGAGTACTAAATTTATAACAAAAGAGTGGGAATTTGGACATTACAAATGAAAGGATGGTTGAACATTAAATGTGATAGAGACTCCTGACATAGTTTTAAATGTTTTTCATATTTATTTATTTATTTTCATACATCTAATTAAAACATGGTATCATATTTATAAGGCTAGCTAGCACTATGAGAACTTATTTATCACTAGTTCAAATTTTTCATTTCATGTCGTTAGAATTTAAACCATGTGTCATAGAATTAGATTAAAGGTTTCTTTAAAATTTAAAAATTCCTATACATAAAATAAATAATTATAAGTTATTTTATTTTTTCTTTTGATTTTAGTTTTGTCTAAGTAAATATTTAAACAATCATGACATCATAAATTCAAACTCCATATTTTATCCCTCTAACCTATTAGGGTTGGTCAATATTTATAGACCATCCCCTATTACCCGTTACTTTATGTGTGAATATCAACATGGTATTGTTTGCAAAAAATAGAGAATGTCTCTTGCAATGTATTGGTGTGCAAGCAAACATGTAATTGGGAATATCAATGTCATATTTTTCATGTTAATCAACATTGATAGCCATCTCTACCCATGACTTAGATTACTTAGCATAATATCTTTACTATTATTGAACCATTTAATGTTTAAGTAGAAAATTTATTAAATGGACCATGTCACAACTAAAATTTTTATAAAAATATTTGATATAAATGTGCAACTTTTCTCATTCTTCAAGATGTTACAACACATTTAACTCATTTGGAACTTCATTGGTGGTCACACAATGTTATATTTTGATGACAAACTCATTTTTTATCACTCGATATTGTTCATTTTTTTTCTCAAGATCTTGAGTGTTCTTCATTTTATAAAGAAGATATATTGAAATTTATTTGATGCAACCAAATGGGCGCAACTTGGGGCCTATGTGCATTGACTAAAAGTGGAGATTAGCTGTGAAAAAAAAACAATCTCCTTCACTGTAGGAGGCTAATGGGAAAATTGAATCCACCATAGAGAACAATTCCTATCTCACACACTTCTAGATAACTAGAAATCTTTCTTTTCCATTAAAAATTCAATGCATTAGATTTTAAAATGATCTCAATAAGAAAATTTAGAGCAACACCTTGGTGTTGTGTTATCCTAAGATTTGTGTGGGTAATAAATAGGTGTGTGATCATTTCCTTTGTCTTTGTGATATTTAAAAGCTAGTTATAGCTAAGAAAGATGGTGTATATTATCTCATCTAGAACTCATTATAGACCTTGCATACTTGCATGGTTTGTTTAGAGAGTGCCATCAAAAATAATTGTTGTGTGATATTTACAATGTATGATATTTTAAAATTCTTCCATCAAAAAGAATTATTTTGTGGTGTGTTTGAATAATATCTTTAAAAGTAGTTGCACCATCAAAGAGTGTGATATTTTAGTATTTAAAATATGTAGCTTAAGAAAACTACTAACACATAATTATACAAAATAGTTTGCAAGTATATTGCAATGGTAGGGATTGGTTGCTACATGAAACATGTTTATGCTTGTGAAGAAATAAATTCTTTCGATACAAAATATTTTAGGATAAATTTCTTTTATCACTAATAATATACTATTCAAAGCACACCATGATATAAAATGATCATCGTGGCATTGAGTAGGCATAGCATGGGTCAAAAGATGTATCATCTAAAATGTCAAAAGATTGAAAAGATAAAACAAATAAAAAGAAAAGCAATTATCAATTAACACACAACAATGTTGTCTCATGCCAAGGTGTGGAAGAGACTAAAGGATCATGTCTATTTTAGAGAAGGAAACATCTTAAGACAAGTAATGAGTGATAGGAAAATTTTCATGATGGAAAAGATTGTTTCAACTTCTGCTATCACTCAAGTTAATGTAGATTTCTAAGGTTTCACATTGAAAGAAAAATTTTCAAGTGTGTTATTTGAAGGTTTCAAAGTGCATGTTGATTTTTGTTGTTTGTGTTTGCATTTATTGATGGAGTTGTGAGAAATGCATCCAACTTGTCAATTGGGAAGGTATCCTAGTCACTAAGTGAGAAAAAAACCTAAACCAAGATTTATTCCAATGTAGGATGTAGTCACTTGCCCTTAGTGTATAACAAGGCACAAAATAGAATGAGTGAAATGCATGAATTAATGACATGGAAATAGGATGGGGAAATAGATGAGGGCCTAAGTGGATCCATCTAACTTAGGCCTAAGTGGATGGGGAAATGGATGAGGGCATAAGTGGATGAAATGCATCCAACTTGTCAATTGGGAAGTTATCCTAGTCACTAAGTGAGAAAAAAAAAACATAAACCAAGATTTATTCCAATGTAGGATGTAGTCACTTGCCCTTAGTGTATAACAAGGCACAAAATAGAATGGGTGAAATGCTTGAATTAATGACATGGAAGTAGGATGGGGAAATCGATGGTGAAATGGATGGGGACATGGAAATAGGTTTGCATTTATTGATGGAGTTGTGAGAAATGCATCCAACTTGTCAATTAGGAAGGTATCCTAGTCACTAAGTGAGAAAAAAACATAAAACAAGATTTATTCCAATGTAGGATGTAGTCACTTGCCCTTAGTGTATAACAAGGCACAAAATAGAAAGGGTGAAATGCATGAATTAATGGCATGGAAATATGATGGGGAAATGGATGAGGGCCTACAAAATGGAAAAACCCAATTTATTACACATGGTTCCTACAAGTAGGTTTCCACCATGGTACTTGTCCAAAGTGCCACCAAAGGATGAATTTCATCTTTACTATTTTTTATTTTCTTTTGTATTATTTCAATTTTTTTGGAGGTCAAGCATGATGCCTATTTTCTAGGTTTTCATCATGGTGATTTCCTAATGTGCTATATAAATGGTTCACCAAAGGGTGGTTTTTCTCTTTACTATTTTGTACTTTTTGTATTTTTCAATGCGGATATTCATCAAATTAAGAATGGGAGTACTTGAGGTACACAATGTTGATCGATTCAACAAACTCTTGAACCTTAGGGGTAGCTAGCTAATATGCCCTTGAACTTGTTGGGAAATCTCTAATCAATAATTTCCCCTTCCTAAGCAATTTAGCATTATGGATAGTTAGCCTATTTAGTGGATTCTCGTAGGCTAATGTGTTAGGGTTAGGGAATCTTGGTGAGTTGATTGGTTCCAATAGTTGGTTTTTTGTTGGAGCTAGTTCTTATTCTTCTTGGTTTGTGAGGACAAAAACCTTACAGACAACATTCTTCACGTTATTAAAAGACATAATTTAGAGAATTACTTGGTGATTTCATACAAGAATCATAGTTGGGAATTATTGTCAAAGATTTTTAGTAGTTTTAGGTCCGATTTCAATGAGCAAATTATAAAAGGTGAATATAAAATTGAAACCCTCAATTTTAGCTCTAATTTTCCCCTTCCTTTGTTGGTCGTACCCTTCCAATTGGGTCATACAACTACATAGGGAGGTGTGTGGGGTAGGAACGCTAGTGTAGGGTTTTGAGGGTTGCATATATTTGATTTAGGGTGTCATAAGTAGAAGACTCAACATTTTCATTGGAGGCATGATAGCAGACTTTGAGTGTGGTTTCCAACCATTCCTAGGGGCCTCAATTATTGTTTGTAGTGTAATTTTGTGCCAGATTGTAACAACAGTCCATTGGTATGTTCAAAATGAAATATTATAAGTGTTGAAATGATATATGTAATTTTTAAACACTCTGGAAATGATTGTGTAACTTTTGTAATTAATTTCCAAATATTTCAATTTAAGGGTTCTTTTAAAAGTTGGTATTTTTCTCTTACTTTGCATTGGTTATATTATTGGTTATTATTGTGCATTATCTATTTGAAAACATGCAAAAATCACAAAAATATCAAGTAAAAACACACAAAAAAAGGGAAAATTGAGGGTGTATGTTACAATGGTATTAGAGCAGTGTATCCTGCCATCTTGGATGGTATTGAAAAATTCAAGGCTATGACAACTATTTGAGTAATACAACCACCCTATACACACCATTACAACTTGAAAAGAAATAGATCTAATACTAGCCTTGAGAGTCATCCAGAGTTAGATCCCTTTTTTGACATTAAAATGGGTGTTAGAGAGCATCAAGAACCTAGCACAAGGGAAATGTTGAATGACCTAGCTAGACAACAACACGAGTTATAACAGAGTTTAGCACAAATCGTGGCCTTAATGAACCAAAAAAATCTTGAAAACAACAACAACAACCTAGGGAACAATGGGGGACAAAATGATGGTAATAAGGGCACAGCAGGAATAATGGTAACGGGGAAGGTTCGGTGAATGATAAAGGGAAAAAATAGCAAGCTAGAACTAGAAAAACAAATTTCAGGCCCTTAATGCCTACTTTACCACCAAGATTTAATCCTCGAGTTGAGGTAGAGCCCACACAATAGGAGCTACAAGATCATATTTTATAAGATAGGATGGATTCAGGGTTAGAGTTTTAGGCTGAGATGTATTTTCGAGATTACATGGACCTCATAATGAAACATAGATCATATAGTTGTGGTAGACAACATTAGCAAGAGTTGCAAAGGAAGGTGGCTAAGCTTTCCATTCCATACTTTGATGGCTCCGAGAAGACTACAACTAGAGCATGGGTTTAGAACTTGGACACATATTTCCAAGTCAACCCAATGTAGGAGGATGATGTCATCAAATATGTGACTATGCATTTGGATGATAGTGCTCACAAGTGGTGGCACCATTGCATGATCACCTTGGGTCATGACCAAATTGACTCATATGTCGAGTTCACTAAGAGGTTTATTGAGAGATTTGATAGGAAAGATCTAGAGTTGCATTTTAAGGATCTGGCATGGCTCAAACAATGGGGTTCAGTAGAGGCATATGTGACTAATTTCCAAAGACTTCTAGTATTAGTTATAAATATTAAGAGAGGAGACTCATTGTTCTTTTTATGGATGGGCTTTCAAATCCTTTACGAGGTTGGTTTAAGGCCCTTAATCCATCTTCATTACAGGAAGCCATCAAGAAGGCTAGAGATATGGAAACTTCCACTTTTAGAAACAAATTTCAATCTAAGAATTTCCCTCATAAGAAGGATAAGGATAAGAAAATATTTCATAGGGATTCACATCAACCATGTAATGAGTCCAATTGGTTGGATAATGATCAACTTAATGACCTTTGGAGGAATAAATTATGTTTCCATTGTAGACAACCTTGGGACCCATCTCATAGATGTAGTGTGAAGTCAAAAGCTAAGCAAATAGAGTATTTTCTACTGATGAATTTGCATCAAAAACATCAAATCAACAATCTAATTTAGAGAGAAGTGAGGAGGAGAGTTCATCATATGAGGGGCCAAAGAGTGATGGTAGATTTCCCATCTCTCTAACATCCAAAAAGCAATATCATTCAAGGTTAGAGGGACATTACAGGGGCAAAAAATCATAGCACTCATTGATATAATTGCCACTCATAACTTTATTGATGAAGTCTTTGTGAATAGAAGCAGGCTCCAAACATAAGAACATGATGGATTTATGGTCATGGTAGCTAATGGTACAAAAAAAATTATATACTCATGTAATATTTCCAATTTGAGCCTACAATTGGGAGAATATGAATTCTATGTGGTGAACATTGGAGATGTCGATATGGTTTTGGGGATACGTTGGATGAAATCCCTTGTGGAGTTCTCTTTCAATTTGTAGAATATATGGAAATGAAATTTGAAGCAAATGAAAAAAAGATAGTGCTTGGAGGGTTATCAAATGGGGGTCCTAGATTTATATCCTTTAAGAGGATGGAGCATTTGATTAGAAATGAGCAGGTGTAGTGGGCAGTAGAGTGTCTTATCATTTCAACAATTGTAGGTCAACAAAAGAACACTTACCATATAGATATCTAAAAGTTGTTATCTAAGCATACCAAGGTGTTTGGGAGTATCCCTCATGGAGTACCGCTAGAGAGGGATAGAGCATGTTATAAAGCTGGAGGAGGGTGCCAAATCGGTAATTACTATGCCATACAGACATTCTAAGAGACACAAGGATGAGAGGGAGAAAGCAATTAAGGAATTGTTGGAGATGGGGGCACATTAGGTCCAAACAGAGTCCATTTGCATCAACAATGGTATTAGTGAAGAAAAATAATAGGATAATGTAGATGTGTATTGATTCTAGAGAATTGAATAAGAACACGATAAAAAATAGGTATCCTTGTAGACACTTAAAAATGTCCTGAATGATATCATGCACTTGTATTTGATATACTAACATTGTTTCATCCTAAAACCCATCCTCTTTTCGCCTAATTGATTAAATTAGCTTAGCTATTTAATTAATCGCATCATCTTCATATATTAATCTAATTGACCTAATTAGGTTAATTCACCACCTCTTGCACTAACCTTTCGTCTTGTTAAAATTGGATAAATCAAATTATTTAATTCAATTCCTAAGTTCTCTTATTTAATTAAATAACCCTAAACTATTTAATTAAATATCATATCACATCCCCCTTTTTCATTAAATCATTTATTTAATGAATATCATATAATTCCCCTAATTTTCATAATTGAAACTTTATTTTAATTATCAAATTATTAACTAAATCTAATCCTCCCACTTGCAAAGGAATATTGTTTGAGAATATTCCTCCTTTGCACATTCCTCCAAAAGGAGTATTCTCATAGAATATTCCTTCCTCCTTTTCACATTAAAATTTGGTTTAAATTAACTAAATGCTAATTTTCCTCCTCCATGAGAATATCCTCCAAAGAATATTCTTCCTTTGCACTCATTCAAAAAAAGGGAATATTCCTTTTTTTGAAGCAAACTTTCAACAAACTTCTTGAACAAGTTTTGAAAGTGTGTTTCTTTGGATGAATGTAAGCCCTTGATTAAATACCATCTTGCATCCTCAACCCTTGATGCCTCCATCTTCCTTCCATCCTAACCATTGATTGATTTTTTCAATCTTGACCATCAATTTCATTTTGCCTATTCTATAAATAGACCTTGCATCTATTGAATAAGGGTCCATATTTTAAAAGTAAACTTATGTTTTCAAAATCACTCTCATTTGCATTCACATTTAGCACACATTCAGTTTTTTTTAGTTTAAATCTTGATCATAGTAGCTTAAAAGCATCCATTAATGGCTTCCATGGTAACTTAGTTGCATTCACTTAGTATATTTTCAAATCTGGGGCTTGTATATTTGAATATTTTGTATATTTAGAATAGCTTTGCATACACTCACATCGATCATCTTAGCTTTTATCATGTTAATCTAGCTTTAATCATGCATTCATTCATCTTTTTCATCAGTTTCCATCGCTTTTAATCAATAAAATTGATTGAAAAGGCTTATTATCCAAGGGATTGAGAAAAGGTTGCCATTCCACATCAATGTGACACCACTCCCCCAATAGGATGAGTTTCAATATTTTAGACTAGATGTTTATCAAGCTTTCATGTTTTAGTATGTTAGTTTCAATGGCTTCTTTCAGTTTTATGCACATTGAATATTTTATCGAGATTGATGCATAGTGGCTTAAATATGCTTTGAATATGTATGGATCAAGTGTAGTTAACCTACACTACGTCATTGGTCACATTTTGGCACTAGAAGGAGGGCTCAACCGATCAAATCTGATGAATTTTTCTTTAGATTCCCATTTTTTTTACCTTGCAGGTACATCGACGTTTTTTTAGGCTACAATGATGCCTTTGTCAGGCATTGCCATATAGTGACACTTTTGCAGGGAGTATAATGATGCTTAATTAAAATAACAACGCTTATTAAAAAATTGCGACATTAATACTTTTTGAAGGTATCAAAGGTTTAGAAACAGTGTCACCTCTAAAATAGTGACGCTATCATTGTCCTTGTTTTACTACAGAGCAATGCTTTTTCTCACCAGAGCAATGCTTTTTCTCACCAAATGATGCCTTTGTAAACAATGACTCTTTTTACTGGTAAGCAAAATAGTGATTGAATTTTAGCATGTGTTTTAAATTTTTGATTTTATTTGCTCTTTAACATGTCGATGACTTTTGGTTTTTGTTTTTTGAGACTAACTGGTATTGCAGGTTTGGTTAATAAAATTTGAAGTGAAGGAGCATATTGTCATTTGATTATAATTGTAACAAGTGTTTTTACACTTATGGGGCAATTATAACCCATTTTATGATGCTTTATTTCATGTTTTAGGACCAACTAGATTTCCTTTTGGGTTTTAAATGGGCATTCAAATTGGTTAAAATTGAACCCTCACATCCTCATTTTTCAAAGTTGGTTTAAAATTGAACAAGACAATCTAAACACTTCATTTGGTGCTTACAATAAATTCATTATGCTTGTCAAGGTTAAAATGAATGCATGTTTGATTTGCTTATGTGTGCTTGTTATGTATATCCTCTCTCCTTGCACTTTGTGCGATCTTGGGTGAAGAAAAACACACAAGTATACATTTTCTTCTTGGAAGCATCTATCCTCTCCCCTTGTGCCTCTTGGAAAATATTGGGTGACGAAAAACATTTTAAGCTTCACAAATTGTGTTACCTTTAGAGAGCCTTCCTCCCAACTTGTGAGAGGGGACAACCTAAATGATACTTTTATTTCAATCTGCTATATAAATAATTTGGTGTGACTAAAGTCATTCACCAAACTGGTGTGGTGTCCTATACCAACAAATGTCTCCCCTAGTATACGTGTGATACATCAAACCCCTTAGATGTTTCTAAGGGCTGGGAGGTCTCTTAATTGAGTGAATCGTCGCATGTATAGCACTAGTTTATCCCAAAATTATGAGTTAAGAACCACTTGTTGTAGAAACCAAAAACCTATTTACTTGTTGGTGCAAGAGGTCAGACCTTTGAAGCCGCCCTATATTTATATTCATTATAGAAACAGAAAATCCTTCGGATCTTTAGATCTTCAGGGTTTAAGATTCAGTGTGCTAGTGTCATGTAAGGGGGAGTCAGT
>CM021104.1:682070440-682285235 GCA_007115665.2 Sequoiadendron giganteum | reverse complement strand
CTGGCTTAGCAGTATGCCCAACAAATATTTACACAACAACAACAAAAACAACAGGGTTTATGCTATAACCCCCAACAAAACATCACCAACCCAAATGCATTAGGAACATATACACCTCCACCACTATCACCTTCACAATATCCTACGCCACCATACAACATCCCATAATATCAAAATCCCACATATACCATATACAACATATGTTCTTCCACTGAACCTGCAAAACGACATAGCATCCCAACTCAAGTCACTAACGCAACAAATGTAGGACATGCAAATAGGAAATACAAGGAAACCACATGCACAACAAAACTTATGTTTATATCCATTCAATAGAAATATCACAATGGTTCCTTTCCCTCCTAGCTTTGAGGTCCCTAAATTTGATAAATACAAAAGGAGGGGAAATCTTGTAGACCGCATCAAGGAATTCAACGCCATGTGTATGGAGGTAGCATACAATGATTCTTACTTAATGTGCCTCTTCCCACGAAGTTTAATAGGTCCTTCCATGGATTGGTTCTCACAGTTACCTCTAGGAATCAAAACCTTCTAAGAAATCATCGATAGATTCATCGATCATTTCTCCTTCAATCTTGACATGGATGTGAGCTTAGAAGAGTTATACACACTCAAGCAGAAAAAAGGAGAATCCTTTGCTAATTTCCTACAAAGGTGGAGGCAAAAAGCTAGTAAAAGCAAGTGGACCATTTTCGACAAACAAGAAGTGGGGATTATCATAACAAATGTTGATCTAGATCTATCCTTCCACTTTAAAATGCAATGTATCACCACTTATAATGAGCTTGTCCCCAGGGCCCTCAACATTGAGAGATCCCTTATTGCACAAGGAAACACCCAAACATACAAAGACAACTGACCATCCACTAGTTCTAATGACAAACCCCTCTTTTGGGCCAAGAACAAGAATGCTACTAGTGATGGTATTGTTGATGCAAAGGTGGTATTAATTGATCCTAGGAAAGAAAAAACCCAAACCATGAACACACAACAACCATGTACATGCCACCATCAAAAAATCAAACAATAATCAATGCTGAAAACACTCAACGTGAATCACTAAGAACAAATAGTGCTCCCAAGCGACAATTCACTCCCTTAGGGGAACCTATGGAGGATGTGTTGAAGAGGTTGATACAGTCTAACCTTATCACACTCTGAGATTTCTCAAACCATCAAGAGCCACAAGTCAAAGCAATACAAAGGTCATAACACACAAAATTGTTTTAGACTCAAAAATCTAATAGAAGATCTTATTAAACAAGGAGACATTGATGTCGGTCAAAAATCTGGGAATGAAAATTTGAAAATTTACACAAACCCTATGCCTGATCATACAAAAGTAAAAAATTCAAGAAAGGCATCAACCTCAAATAATGTAAACCATACTCATGATACCATGGTGGGACACATTTATGGTATCCATTCATCACAACATGAGGAATCAGACATGTATCAAGATACTGTTTTAAAACAAAGTCCAAACCCATCAACAATGTCTAGCAATATTTCATACCATAATGACATCAAGTATGTATCAAATTATGATATCTATCCCACATATGACTCAATGATTGGGTATATTGAAGAAGTTCTAAAATAGCCAAAAATATCCCTTATTACACCCATACCCACAAACTATTGTGAAGAGTCTTTTCCCGATGACATATAATCCACCCAAGGATCATGTCAAGAAGAGGCTCTTGAGGATAACAAAAGTTACTATGAATCGAGTCAGGATCAAGAATCCCTATCCCTAGAGTTTCACCAAGAGTCGAGGGACATCTTCCAAACTATTTTAAACTCCAAAGATGTCCTCAATATCAACTCTGAGATGTTTCTTTCTGACAAAAATATAGGCAATCTTCATCCAAAACAAGAGTCTCCCACTCTTGGTATTCCAACACAAGAGCAAGCAATGGTCAAGACTCTTGATTCTTACAGTGATTGTGCATCATCAACATCTTTTGAAGCAATATTAACAGATAATGATGTCATAGAATCATAACAAACAATTCATATTTCGAAAGATTAGGAACCCATAGCAATATCATGTGTTCATGACAAGTCATATTCAATGGCTATGGATCAGAGGATACATTATTAGGGCAAAGGATTAGGTATTGATAATACCTTCACAACATCGGGAGCAATCTTGTCTACAACAAACATCAATATATGGGGCACAAAGAATCCTTATGATGAAAATAATGTCAACACTACAACTAGTTGTATCATGAGTTGGCATTCACCCATCATCTCATACACAAATTGGGACCAACATAAAAAGAAGAATTCCTATCAAATCAAGGCAAAGATCATCAAAGAAAACAAAGCAATAAATCAAAAAAGACATGTCAAGTACAAATGGATACCAAAGCAAAATAAAGAAAATCATCCCTCCAAAACTCCAGTAGTCAAAGAAATTATGAGACAAAATAAAAAAGGGAAATGTATCCATCAAAAGCATCCTCAAATACAAAAGAAAGCTTCTCAAGCACAAAACAAAGTATATCCAATGGTTGGTCCTAATTCCACTCAAACCTCCATTCCCACCCATCATCGCTCATCTTCCCAAGTTTGGAGAGTCAAAGGTTCCAAACTATCGACCAATCCATCTCATATTCCTTCATACATGTCATTGTCCACTCCATTCATGATATCCAATTCTCACATTGACCATGTGTTGGTAGCTACCTTCATCATAAGGATTTTGAAGGTATCATATCACAATGTGTGCACATAGACAAGGTTAATTATGGTATCCACAAGGTAGATCGGAGTTCTTCAAGGTTACACCCACGTATCTTAGCAAATAAACTTCTTCAAGCAGGATATCGCTGGAACGTTATGACAATGGCCTCTACATCAATACCACCAAGTGGTTCAACATGAGGGTAAAATTTTCAAAAATCATTAAAAATTAAAAAATAAAGAAAATAGTAAAAATTAAAAATCATCCTCCAGTGAAAACCATTTTAGTGGAACTTTGAGCAAGTACTATGATAAAAACTTGGCAAACATGTGTCATGAGCAGAATTGAGCATCTATATAAGCTTTCTCAGACATAAGCATCTCATCTGTGTCATGATAAATCCAATGTTTCCTCCATCCATCTAATCTATATTCATCCAAATATTCCACTTTAGCTTGATCTTGACAAAGATTCGACGTATACTTCAAATCTACTCATGGAAAACTCTTGATAGGCTCTTTACCATTTTTATCTCATGAAGTCCCACAAGCCATATCTAGCATGATACAACTTTGTTGAACTCTTAGCATATACATTACCTATCTTGGTTTGTTCATTAAACTATGAAGCATTGCTAGACATTGGGGGCAGGTTCTTGCACTCTTGTTTTCGAATAACTCTTGATCCATGTTTTATATCTCACAACATGACATCAACATTGTGATCTAGGTACCTCAAAATCTCATCAAAAATCACAAAAACATTCATTAAAATTCATCAAAATCTAAAATCATTCAAAATCTTGTACAACTAAGATCCAAAAACATTCGAAAAAATTGTAAAGTCAAATCCAAAACATCCAAAACACATCAAAATCCCTAAACAGGTCAAAACCTCAAAAATATCCAAAACAACACCATGTCGAACTACGAGTCTCTGAGCTTGAATGCAGGCAAGGCCATCATTGATGTGCCGTCGAGACACCCTAGGTAAATCCTTTAGGAGTCCGTCATAATAAACTGATAGTCCATAAATTTTCCATATCTCATTAACAATAAGTCAAATCATTCGAACTACGAGTCTCTAAACTTGAACATAGGCAAGGCCATCATTGATGTGCCCTCGAGACACCCTAGGCCAGTCCTTTAGGAGTCTGTCATAATAAACTAATAGTCCATAAATTATTCATATCTCATCAACAATAAGTCAAGTCAGTCAAACTATGAGGCTTCTGTGTGTATAACGTAGGCAAGGCTAATATTCGATTAGCCCCTGAGGCCCCTAGGATAGTCTTTTAGATTAGATTCAAGGTCAAATCTTAGAAAACCCCCAAAGAATTTGAAAACTTAGAAAAACACAAAAACATTTGAAAATCAAAAACCCCAAAAACATTTGAAAATTTGGAAAATCTTAAACAACCTCAAATAACCGAAAACCAAAACATTCACATAAACTTTCAAAAATACTAAAAACAACCTCAAAAAAAATTCAAAATACCAAAAACATTGAAATATTATAGAAAACTCCAAAACCATCCATCCCATTTTGCTTTCACCCATGATAAATCAATTATCACCTTCAACCTTTGGCAAAACAAATAGAAAATAAGTGTCACAAGTCGTAAAGTGAGAACATAAGTGTCAAAATCTAAAGTCTAGATCATAGGTAAATGAGTCATTAGAGTTTGTATCAATGACTTATCACAAATCATTTTTTGTCAAAACACCTGATCAACATGTCTTAGGATGTATCCTTCCTACAATGGGCATTAACATCATAAATCACCTTAGCTACATTAAACTAGAAAGAGATATAGATAACGATAATTGTTTGTCTTTGATATTTTCTTATGGTTTATCTTATTGACCCATTATGAGGACCTCTCAATGATATCTCAATGATTTAGAGAGAAAGGAATGTGGCATCAATCATTATCTTTCGTTTGTTGTGCTTGTGGGTATTCTTGTAAAATAATCTTAGTGCATACTTGCTTAGTTGTGTGTAGGGAGGTTGTTTGGAGTAAATTGTTGACTATTGCCTATGCTTTGGTTCAATATATTCTAAACTTCTAAACTACATTCCGACAAGGTTTTCGTATGTCAAGGTGTGAACAAGAATTGTCCTATCTGATTGCAAAGTGAAAGTCCATTACACTAGATATAACATTGTCTTGCTTATCAATACCTTGATGCATTGTGTCTATGTGTTATATCAAACATAAGGAATGACGAAAAATCCAAATCCCAAGATATGAACAAAATCATCCATCTCATTACCATATCTAATAAAATCTTGGTGGATCAAAGACTTGTTGGACCTTTTTGAATCAATGGTAAAATCATTTCGTCCTTCTATCTTCTTTCCACACTAACTCGGTATCATGACACTCGACAAAAACATCATCATGCATCCATCCTGCATCCACAAAATCATCAATATACATACATCTTGCCTCATCACAACATATCATAATAATAAAACATATCATCCACTGCATCACCATTATCATTTAAGTTGTTTTGAGTAATATAGATTTGTTATTCTAAGCATCTTAATTCATTGCATTATCATTCATCACATCCAAATCATAAGCATAAACATTCATAACATCCATATACATACCAACATCGTTACATCATAAATCACAAAAAGAAATGCATTCATCCATACATCCTCCATAAGCATATCATATCATTTGCATATCATAACATGTCATAACATATCATAAAAAGATACTAAAAGAGAAGGTAACACATCCATTGCATCGCATCTATATCATAAACATTGCATACCATAAACATTGCATCATCACATATCGTATAAACATAAATAAAATAAGTGCACCATAACATTTACATCCATACATCCATAAAGCATGAAATAAAGGCACATCACATCATAAATTTGTATCATCTTGTATATATCAAAAATGGAAACCCTAATTTTAAATTACAAAGTGTGTCGCCATTCACAATGGCATCGCTAAAAAGGCGAAAAGGGTCGCCAAAACTCTAAATAGCTTCGCAATCCGACACCGACCTAGACCAAATTTCAAAGCGTAATAAATGCATCAAAAAGTCAAAATACAAGGAATGTTTCGAATTATGTACCATTGGTCCTGTGCCTGGAGGCCTTTGGTACTCACAATCTCGATCTAAAATGTGTCGTGGGAGCACTCGTTGCGCCATTTCGTCAGGAGGTTATAGCTCAAAGTGCAACAAATATCTCAAGTGTGAATGCACAAATGACTTGAAAGTGACCCTTCATCACCTATTTAAGCCTAAAAAAATAGGGTTTTTTTCCCTAATTTGAGCCAAAAGCTTGGGTTTTGACTTGTTTGACCTATCTTCGAGCCACACAACCCATTTTGAGCTGTTTTTGCATTTTTGAGGCCATTTTTGACATCCCGGGCATGTTTTGGCACCTTAACCAATATTTTACCTTTGTCAAGAGATCAACCCAAAATTCAAAAATTTCGCCCGATCTCTCGAGGGGGCAGGGAACCAGCTTTATTCCTCTCGCTAGGTCAACAGTGGGGCATCCAATTTTTTATTTATTTTTATCTAGGTAGAGATTTTAATCCAAAAAGTGTCAGTCTTTGAACCAATGTAACAAGTACCTCACTTCAAAGAGGGGAAAAATGTAGACATTTAAAAATGTCCAGAATGATATCAAACACTTGAATCTGATATACTAACACCGTTTCATCCTAAACCCCATCATTTTTTCACCTAATTAATTAAATTAGCTTAGCTATTTAATTAATCGCATCATCTTCATCCATTAATCTATTTGACCTAATTAGGTTAATTCACCCCCTCTTTGACTAACCTTTCGTCTTGTTAAAATTGAATAAATCAAATTATTTAATTCAATTCCTAAGTCCTCTTCTTTAATTAAATAACATTAAACTATTTAATTAAACATCATATCACATCCCCCTTTTCATTAAATCATTTATTTAATGAATACCGTATAATTCCCCTAATTTGCATAATTGAAACTTTGTTTTTATTATCAAATTATTAATTAAATCTAATCCTCCCCCTTGCAATTGGGAATATTCCTCCTTTGCACATTCCTCCATAAGAAATATTCTCATAGAATGTTTTTTTCTCCTTTGCACATTAAAATTTGGTTTTAATTAACTAAATGCTAATTTTCCTCCTCCATGAGAATATCCTCCAAAGAATATTCTCCCTTTGCATTCATTCAAAAAAAGAGAATATTCTTTTTTTGAAACAAACTTCTTGAGCAAGTTTTGAAAGTGTGTTTCTTTGGATGAATGTAATCCCTTGATTAAATATCATCTTGCATCCTCAACCTTTGATGAGAATCCATGATCCATGCCTCCATCTTCCTTCCATCCTGACCATTGATTGATTCTTTCAATTTTGACCATCAGTTTCATTTTGCCTATTCTATAAATAGACCTTGCATCTATTGAATAGGGATCCATCTTTTAATAGTAAACTTATTTTGTTAATATCACTCTCATTTGCATCCACATTTAGCTTTTTTTTAGTTTAAATCTTGATCATAGTAGTTTAAAAGCATCCAAATGGATTCTATGGTAACTTAGTTGCATTCACTTAGTATATTTTCGAATCTAGGGCTTGCATATTTGAATATTTTGCACATTTAGAATAACTTTGCATACACTCACATCAATCATCTTAGATTTTATCATGTTAATCTAGTTTTAATCATGCATTCATTCATCTTTTTCATCAGTTTCCATCAATTTAAAAAAATAAAATCGATTAGAAAGACTTATTATCCAAGGGATTGGGAAATGGTCGTCATTCCACATCAATGCAACACCACTCTCCCAATAGGATAAGTTTCAATGTCTTAGAGTAGATTATTATCAAGCTTTCATGTTTTAGAATGTTAGTTTTAATGGCTTCTTTCAGTTTTATGCACATTGAATATTTTATTGGGATTGATGCATAGTGGCTTAAATATGTTTCAAATATGTATGGATCAAGTGTAGTTAATCTATACTACATCATTGGTCACTATCCTATTCCCTAGATAAATGAGTTGATTGATGAGTTGCATGGAGCTTGTTATTTTTTCAAAATAGATTTGAGATGAGGGTATCATCAAATCCATATGAGGAGAGAGGACATAGAGAAGACAACTGTTAGATGTCACTTTGGATATTTTGAGTTCTTAGAGATGTCTTACAGGTTGACATATGTGTTGGAAATCAAGGTATAACTTACAAAATATGAACTTATTAAAAGTGGTTTCAAATCTAAAATTGTATATTCAAGATTACCATAGAAAGATTATGTGATTGTCAATTACAACAATGAAAGAAAAATATGCAATACCACAAGTCATCAAACACAAGTGACACAAGATATATGTGGAGAAACCTTTTCAGGAAAAAACTCCAAACCCAAAGAGATCCAATGTTTGTATTAATCTTCAAGGAAGTACATCAATACAACAATCCTTTGTAATTCGGCAACACTTCATCACTCTGACAATCTGCAAACAAGCTCTCTTTTTAAACCACCATCTCAAGGCTCCAATATATAGAAGTTTGAGGGAGAGAATACCATAAATGGTATCCCAAAAAAACAAGGTAAACCACCTGGAAAATCCCACACCCCCCTTAATGGACAACCCATAAACATGGAATAGAATATTAAAGCATCACATGGCCTTCACATGGGCACCTACCCCATAGCCAATCAAAATTGGTCAATCTTGAGTTCTCCATAACTTCGGCGTCCAACCATGCAAGAGCATGCAAAACATGTAAATAGCATGCAAGGACATGGACACCAAATTGGTCCCCACTCACAAAGTTGGATACCCAAGAGGAATATCCTCTCAAAAAAAATTTTAACCGCCACCGTAAAGGGTCCACCTCTTTGAATGCAATTACAATTTGTCATAAGAAAATAAATAATAAATATTTTTTCCCCTCATGTCCCTTAGAACACTTTCCAAAGAATGTGGAGACACATAAATCAACTTAGGATAACAATTATAATGGCATCCATCCTAACATTCTCCCAATTGACATTATATATTGCAATTACATCCATAAGATACAAATAAAACACAATCAAGTAGAGTGATCAATGCCCATGGCCTTCTTGCACCAAAAGAACTTATCTATGGTCACTTACTTCGTGAGAGAAAGAATCTGCAATATTATCCAAAGTGTCAACCTTCTCAATCAATACTTTACCATTCTCAACCATTTCTCGCCCAAAGTGATACTGAACCTCAACATGCTTAGTACAAGCATGATACATAGGATTTTTTAGCTAAACATATGGCACTATGACTGTCACATCCAATCCTCACTATCATGCAATCAAAACCAATGGCATTACCAAGTCTCTATAACCAAACCGTCTCCTTAGAGGCATGTGTAGCATCCATAGACTCTGCTTTGGTGGTGGACAATGCAACTGTAGGCTGTCTCTTACTCATCCAACTCGCTACACCTCCAAACAAAGTAAAAACATAGCCACCAATGGACCTTCGACAATCCAAGTCACTTGCCCAATCTGCATCAACAAAAACCTGTATGTCTAATCACTTGCCACATCATCAGTACCATGATAAACCAAATAATAATCTGAAATACCACACAAATATCTAAGCATCATCTTAACAAAACTTCAATGCTCTCTACTAGAGTTAGACATAAACCTGCTCAAAACTTCCATTGCTTGGGCTATATCTGGTCTAGTGCAAACCATTGCATAAAGAAAACTACCAGTGACACTAGCATAAGGAATGTTAGACATATCTTCAATATCATCATCAGAATTATGACACATGTCTAAACTCAACTTATTGAAAATGGAATATTTACTAGTTTACAATCATGCATATTAAACTTCTACAAAATGGTATCAACATACTTACTCTGACTTAACCAAAGCTTTCTGTGAACTCGATCGCTATTGCTCTCCATCCCAAAAATATATTTTAAAGCCCCCAAATCCTTCATATCAAATGTGCTAGAAAGTTGAGTCTTAAGCTCCATGATCATCACCTTGTTGCTACCCATAAACAACATGTCATGAACATACAAGAAAATGATTAACATCTTATATTCAATAACCTTAATGTAAACACAATGACCCCCCTCGCTCCTAACAAAGCCCAACTTCAATGCAAAGGAATCAAACTTGTGGTACCACATCTTGGGTGATTGTTTCAAACCATATAAAGATCTCTTTAACTTGCAAACCAAACGTTATTTTCCTTTCACTACAAAACTATCAGGTTATCGCATATAAATCTATTCCTCAAGATCCCCATGCAAGAAAACAATTTTAACATCTATTTGATCTATTTCAAAATCATAAGCATCAACGATAGATAATAAGAATCTAATAGAAGTTAACTTAGCAACAACAACAAAAAAAATTCATCGAAATCAAATCCCTTTCTTTGGGAGTAGCCCTTGACCACTAATCTGGCCTTGTACCACTCTAACTGACCATCTACTCTGAATTTCTTTTTAAATACCTACTCACAACCAATAGGATTCCTTCCTTTGGAAAAACTCACAAAATCCCAAGCATCACAACTATCCAAAGCCATCATCTCCTCCTGCATGGGCTGCATCGAAGACTCACTTTATTTTGAAGAAAGAGCATCCCTGTAAGATCTAGGTTCATCGTCAGTACTCAACAAAGAAAATACACAACGTAAATTAAATGGGATATACCTGTCAACTACATTTCGTTGTCTTGTGATATTCTCACAATAGGAGTAAGAGGTTCTTGCTACTCTTCTTCTACATGCTCATCCTACACATCATTTGAACTCTCTGAACCCTCTTCTCCTTCTCCATTATCTAATCCATCTGGTTGTTCTTCTACATGTGTATCTTCTTGATTTTCAATCTTTGTCTCGAAGTGCACTATTTTTTTCTTATCTTTCTCCTTAGGTTGTTCTTCACCTGAATAAGATCTAAACTCCTTGAAAAATCACATCTCTGGACAAAACCATTTTACAGGTTAGTGGATTTTAAAGCTTATAACCTTTTACATTCTCACTATAACTAACAAAGATGCATTTCTACCTTTTTGGATCCAGCTTAGATTGAGGTACATGAACAAAATACTCACAACCAAAGACCCTTAAATGTGAAATAGAAGGCTTCTACCTATCCACACTTCCTAAGGAGTTTTATCAACAAGAGCTAAACAAGGAGATCTATTAACCAAATAACGTGCAGTACTTACAACTTCTACCCAAAAGCATTTATCAAGCTTAGCACCATTCAACATGCTCCTAGCTCTTTCCATCAAAGTTCAGTTCATTATTACTACTATCCTATTTTGTTGAGGTGTGCAATGAGTAGTCTTTTGTTGAAAAATACCTGCATGCTTATAGAACTCATGAAATTCCCTAGAACAATATTCACCCCCATTGTTAGATCTCAATACCCTTATCTTATAATCCGTTTTCTTCTCAACCAAGGCTTTGAATTCCTTAAACTTAGTGAAAACCTCAGATTTTGCATGCATAAAATAAATCACTCAAACCCAAACAGTTGAAAAAAATCATTTTTTTAGGGCCCAAAGATTTACACACAAAAATTTGTATGATTATATGAATTTGTACAATTGTACAGCATTCTACTCCCAACCAACATTAAACCTACTTGCAAGTATATAAGTACATATTGGGCAAAATTCTATTATTTTTAGAATTAAAATTTTCACAAAAAAACAAGAGGCATTTTTGGGTATTGTCTATGTAGACATTGAAGCCACATGGCTTTCACAGGGAACATTGACATTTCATCATTGGTAGGGTCCCTATGATTATTCCCTTGCCAACTGGCTTAACTTTTCCTAGCGTGATTAAACGCTGACAACCCCAAATCTCGACCTAGGAAATCAATACCAACAACCACTTTGAAAACCTAGGGAATGACTTATCGAGGACTACTAAACCATTCCCAACCACAATTGATGATTTTTCGGATTTGATAACAATAGTTTCGACGGCCCAATCAATTGTTTTCCAAAATAAACAAGTAGTTTTGTGTCCATAGTAGTTTTTCCTCGTATTGGCAATTTTTTCGATGGGAATATTTCGACAATAAAGGGCATATTCCACTATGATGTCATACTAATGTCAGCATGATGCTAGCTTGTGTACCCTATTGGCCCCTCTTAGCCCTAATTTGGGCAAAAAGATTTTTTTTCTCGTATCTTAGGTGTATGGTGTCGATTAGAAAAATAAGATATCGTCGGAAAGCTAGTTCCACATACTTTCTAGTGGCATAGGTCTCATCATAAATTTTTTCTATTAGTACAATTTATCACTTGTTGAACAGATCATCATTTTCTACTTTTAAACTCATAACTTCTCACTTGTATCTCTGATTTTTGTGGTTCTTTTGGTATTGAAAATTTATTTCAAAGCTCTTCAAATCTATTCATGCACTCTTTCCAAAATTCTCCTTAGGTACATTTTATTCATTTTTTGTGATTTCACATTTTGATCAATTACTTGGACATCTTGGTACCTGCAAATAATTTGTTTGCATAAGATGACTTCATTTGATCTTTATATTCATTGAGGTCATTAGTCTCTATTTTTCTCATTTGAGGAAGTCTATTTTTTTGTTCATCTTTTTGTGGTCATCCTAGAAAAGGATAATTATGAATCTTGATGAAATGACATCCTAACACATCTCACATGGCTTGAATTTTTGCCTTATCTTTATGGGCTCATACCTACACTAGACATAACAAGGAGTAAATTAAAATGAGATATTATTAGTGATCATGTTGTATAAATGTTTTTTTCTAGTGTTGATCTTGACACTATATGTGTTGTATCAGGCATTGATTGTCCCCACATGCTTTGGACTAGATTTTGGAAGATCCATGAAGACCCTTATATCTGCCCATTCCTAGAGGATCCTATTGCATATTGTCGTATTCCCCTTGAAGATGCAAATTTTATGCCTTTTGATGATGATGATACTTTAGAGGAGCTTGAGTATATCATATGTCTTGCATATTTCAATAGTTTAGAGACTTTCCTTCATGTTCCCACTCTTCATATCAAGACCCAATATCTATATTTTATTGTTCTTGATCAGCTTGGTATTGCCACATCTATGGCCCCTATTGGTTCAATGTAATAAGAAATTCATCATTTTCAAATCATAGCTATTTGGAATTTGTATCTTGCAAACATATCATCCTTGTTTGTGGAGTCTCATATTGTAGATTTAGAGGATTATTTTGAAGACATTCATCTCCTCTTTCTTGATAGCCACATCATCGTTGTCAGCCCATCATCATTGTCTTTGAAGCTTGCTCTACATTAATTTTCACAAGATTGTGGATTGACATCATCTCATTTCTCCATGTGGTCATTTGACTAGTTTTTAGAAGCGCACATCATTTGGATTTGGATTCCCTATTCATCCAACTTATGAGAATGGATTCTCCAATCACTAGTGGATCTATTTCTTCATAGGTTGATTTTATATTGCTCGCAAGCACTCTTAGTGGATCTAACCCACCAAAATGGATATATATCAACAAGTTGTAAAACCTAAACAATCCAAACATGAATCTTTACCAACAATAGTTGTAAATTTTATTGTTTCCAAGTAAGTGCAAGAAGTTGGGTCCACAAAGAGGGGAAGTTTCATGTAAACAATTTTTTTGAAAGGAAGGGGTACTTGTTTACGAACGAGGACCCAAGCCTCAGATCAAAACGCATACTCGTTATGCTTTAGGATCTTTTCCTAAACAAGTACCCATTCTAAAGATAGAATGGGTACCTATTTTTTTATATTAAAAATAGTTTATAAAAACAAAGATTACAATATGAGGAGCATCAACTCTAGATAATATCAACAAGGATCACACAGAAAAATATGATAAGATGAAGTCTACATAATTACATCTGATACATATAGTAAGACTAGCTAATCAAAATCATTTATTCACATGTGCCAAAGGCGATGTTGCTACATTTTGCTTTGTCACCGACATACAAGTTAGGGTCAACTTCTTTGCACATGCATTGGTCTGTGTTCTTCATATTGCTAATTCCTTCATCCTTAACTAGTTTGAGAATCTTTTTCTCCTCCAAGACTTTCTTGAGAAGGTCAAGTTCATTCTAGCTCAAGCTATCCTTTCTTGTGAGAAAAAAGAACTGATTTTATCTTTGTCTTGTAAACTAAGGTAAGGCACTCCTTAAGCAATGTCATAGAGTGGTCCTTAGGGATTTCAAGAGCACTAGATACCTGAAACATGATAAGAAGGTAGGTCAGATGATAATTAAACTCAGTAAGATGCATCCTTTTGTCCTGAAAAACCTCTTTGTTTCTCCAAATAAATCACAAAACCTCATTTGAAAAAATAAGCCAAAACTTATTCAATTCAAGATTAAAAGCATCCACATAGCCAGTTAGGATTTCATGCCAAGAAAAACCACATCACAAGCAAACCAAAAAAGAGATACCAAATTGCAATAACATATTTGCAATCAAAGAAAAGATGTTCAAAAGTTTCAGGGACAACACAAACACCGCAAGATTTAACAAATAAACCACAAGAGTTTAGAACATGTCCAACAACAAGCCTTTTGAGTATAAACAACCATCAAAAATAGGATTTTTTGGTTCAACAGATTATGCCAGATGTGGATGAGTCTACTAGACCATTTAGAATTAGACTAGTCAAGGTTCCAAGATTTGTTACGCCAATTATAAACTTCCCCTAATCCAATTAGCATTATATACAGTTTTTTGACTGTCATGCCATTAAGTTTAGAGTCATCCTTCCATTAGATCTTATCAAGAAGCTATGCATCATTGATTACTAGACTTGGGAATCTTTCCCCAATCTAGATCTAAGCATAGAATAAGTTTTCTTATGAGACAAAGGTACACCAAAATCTATCCTCATCTGCTCCCACAAACTTATATTATTATTGACCAGAATGCCCTAAAAGGACTTAACCCCCAATGAATTCTTATAGAACAACGTTGAGACAATGCCAACAACTTCCCATTAAACATAACATTCCACCGTATAGATCTCTCTTTCACACAAACCATCGAGGACAAAGAGATTTTAGACCCATTTACAATCAATTATCTAACCTTAGTCCACGCCTTCCATAGAGTGGCAAACACAGATGAGCCAAACACCCTAACCTCAAAGAGACCAAAGAGGATATCTTGAATATACAAGGAAGCCCATTGTTTCCCTTTCATCGGTCTAGAGAGAGATTATTTCTAATCAATATTTTCCATCGCTCATCTCCTTCTAAGACCTTAAAAATTCATTTAGCTGCAAGTGCCAAGCCTTGGATCCTAAGATCCTTGAGACCAAGGCCTCCCATTTTTCTTAGGTAGATAGCACCATGCCCAATTTACATTGTCTTTTTTGGGAACCCTTACCATTAAACCAAAGAAATTCCTTGAGTATTTTTTGAAGTATGTCAAATTGTTTATTAGCAAATAGCCATGTTGAAGAGTGGTATATAGCATGAGAAGAGTGAAATGATAATTGATATTTGATATTCGTTATTCTATATTTACAAAGGAGAGGAATACTCCTTATATAGAAAATTACAAGATGATGTTTCTAAAACAAACCATCATTAACTAAAGCAAACTAAATCAGATAACTGAAAATTGCTAAAAAATACTAAAACAGGAACAAAAGTTACTAAAAGCTAACTGAAATAAACTAAGTTAACTAAAAGTAAATTATCAACTAACTAAAGCTAAGATGACCATTAAATATTATAATATTACTTTAATACCCTCCCTTAATGGTCATCCTACTAACTAAACCAAGTTTATCCATGATCTTTTGGAAACAGATCATTAGTGATTGATAGTTGGAGAAGCATAACCGCCTTGCGATTACTAGTCCTTTCCCACAAAACAATAAAATCTAAACACTGGCACTCAAAAACTATGAGCTTTCTTTGCTTCCAAGTATTATAACTCTTTCCATTGAACCTCTATATACTTTCCAACATTACATTAGTTAAAGTAGCCAATCCTCCCATTTCCCAAAAACCCGAAAAACGAGGTAAATTTTGTGATCAACTGGCACAAAACACTAGACAATCAATTGGCACCACTCCCATGATTAAAACATCGTCTAAAAAGAGGCTAAAAAAAAGCAAGATTTTTTCGGAAAAAGCCCTTCAAAAACCTCTTGAAAAGCAAGATTTTTAGAAAAATCTTCAAAAACTTCTGAAAAAGCTTCAAAAAACTCTAAAAAAGCGAGATTTTTTAGAAAACCTTCCAAAATTTTTAAAAAGCAACAAAAAATTAATGGATTTTTTTTTCAAAAACTCTTCAAATCTTCAAAAATATTCTTCAATATTGCCCAAATTATATCGCAAACTCAACCCATGAAAATGTGCACAATAAGATCTACGAAAATCTTCTTCAAAAATCCATGATTTCATGCAAAAGAAACCCTCAAATCTGCTTCAAGAAAACCCTCGAATTTCTTCAAAAAATAAACCCTTCAAAAATCGGTTTCAAAAAACCCTTCAATTTCCAAAAAAATCGGTTCACAAAAATTCTTTGATTTTTATCTTCAAAAAAAAACTTCAAATTTTTATTAAAAAATGTCAAAAACTTTCAAATAATTTTTCAATTTTCAGGTTAACATTAACAATCGATTTTTCTAATTTTTTTTAAAAGGAGCAAAAACATCTAAGAATTTTTTAAAAATTCCTTAGGAAAACAATGAATTTTTATTACTAAAAAATCTACCTGAAAAGTTTCAACCTAAGCTCTGATACCATGAAATGATAATTAATATTCAATATTCGTTATTCTATATTTACAAAGGAGAGGAATGCTCCTTATATAGAAAATTACAAGACGTTTCTAAAAAGAAACCATCGTTAACTAAAGCAAACTAAAGCAGATAACTGAAAGTTGCTAAAACAAACTAAAACAAGAACAAAAGTTACTAAAAGCTAACTAAAATAAACTAAGTTAACTTAAAGTAAACTATCGACTAACTAAAGCTAAGATGACCATTAAATATTACAATAATACTTTAATAAAGAGATGACTTTTTGTACCACTTGAACTCTACCAACAAACAAATGGGTTTTCCATTTAATATGTTTCTTTTCAATTTTTTGAAATACCCATTCCCACATACTTTTCAGTGAAGGGGAGATAGAGAATGGAATACCCAAGTATCTTACCACTTTGGAATGATCAGTCCATTTCCATCCTTTACTAACTAACCAATTAGGCGGTTCTTTAGTCCACCCAGGCGCAACTAATTTATGAGGAGAGATTTTTTACCCTAAAGCAACACAAAAAAATTCCAACCTTTTCAATGTGTTATCAAAGCTTTTCTCTGTTAACTCAATAAAGAGAGCAGTATCATTAACAAATTGAGCATTCAATAGCTAGTCTTGATTGGGGAGTCTAATGCCTTGAATTGGAGGGGACAAAAAAAATTGTTCTAAGAGTATAATGCAAAGCATTAACTGCAATAACAAATAAGGCAAGTGCAATTGGGCATCCTTGTCTAATAGATCTTTGCAGAATAATCGTAAATTCTCTATTCACATCAATTTGAGTAGAGGAGTCATTAAATAGGATATTGATCCATCTAGAAAATTTAGGTGGAAAACCAAAGGCTTTAAGCATATCAATCACAAAAGACCACTCAATCTTGTCATATGCCTTTTCAAAATCTAGAAGAATCATTGCAACACTTTGGCCATCATGCTTAGCCAAATGCATCCCCTTCCAACTAGTGATCAAGTTTTCCAAAATATATCTTCCTTTTATAAATCTTGTCTGAGTGACTGAAACAATATTCTTCAACATTCCTCCCAATCTTCTAGCAAGATTTTTTGTAATTATCTTATATGAATTATTTAGGAGGGTAGTAAGTCCCCAATTCTTTATCAAAGTTGTGTCCCCCTCCTTGGGTATCAACTTAATAATTCCCCTGTTGATGTTAGGCCCCAGGGAGTTGTTCTGATATGCAACATTATATAGATCCATCAACTTTGAGCCTATAGAACTGATGTTGGATTTAGAGAACTCAAAAATAAGTCCATCAACCCCAAGTGATTTTGTATTTGCTAGTGACTTCATGGTTTCTTCTATCTCAGGAACAGTAATATCCTTGTCAAGCTCATAAGCATCCGCAGGGCCAACTTTTTTTGGTATCATTTTGAGGCAGAAGCTTCTAGCCTCAAGGGCCCCATTGCCCATTTATGATGAGAATAACTTTTGAAAGAATGAATGGAAGGCCTCTTTCATAAAGGTGGAGTCCATAGAAGTGGTCCCATTCTCCTCTATTGGACCAAGCTTCTCTATATTTTGTTTGGGTCTAATCAAGTTAAAGAAATATTTGGAGCCTTTGTCTCCCTCATGCAACCAATTCATCTTGGCTTTGGTCTTTTTCCCCTGAAATCTATAGTTTTGAATCTTCCTTAGGGGTGATTTAGTCCTGATAAGACAAGTTTCCAAATGAGCATTGGGGGAATTGCCTTGAATCTGGGCTTCATACAATAGGAGCTTTTGATGCAAAATATTTTCCAATCTATTTATGTCTAGGGCTTTCTTTCTCCCCGCCACTTTAAATAAATTCCTCCAAATTGTCACTAAAGAGTCCCATCTCTGAATAGGACCAAGGTGTTCATAATTTTAGACAAACAAGTCATAGTTCTAAGGCCATCTAGGTAGTCATGGTCATTGAGAAGGGAGCTATTTAGTTTGAAGGAATAGGGATGAACATGAGGAGGAGTGGAGAAAGTGATACTAAAGGAAGATACCATGGGAGAATGATCTGACATGGAGGTAGGGAAGACAACAACACAATTTTCATCTTGATTCCCCCCCAACAAAGGATATTTGATCTCTATCTCCATAAAAGCTATCCAATCTGCAAAATATCCTATTAGAGAGTGATTGGTTATTACACCAAGTAAACCAAATAGACTTAGAAGAAGATTTGCCCATTTCCAGTGGATCAATCAAATTCAAAAATCTTTTCATTTTTGACCAAAAGTAGAGTTCATCTCCCTTCCAAATCATGTATTTACCACCCTTCTTATCTTGTTTGCTCTCAACCATATTAAAATCTCTTGTGCATGCCCACAAAATTTTTGGTAGATTCCTTGTCATTCAATTCTACATATCAAATCTCTCCCTATAGTCATTAGAAGCATATAGTGAACACAAGCCCAACTTTTTGAGCCAATGTTAAGTGTAACCCAAACTAACCTATTACAAGGGGATGTTCCCCAATTAGAGACAACCATGGTCCATTTGGGGTGCAACAAAAAGACAGTTCCACCTTTTCCTTTATCATGCCCTGAGATGAAAACTAAGGTCTTTTTCTACATAAAATTCATAACACACTCTGCTTGAAAGCCAACAAATTTTACCTCTTGTAGGCATAGACAATCAAGATTTGGTCTATTATTATGGAATGCCCTTACCACATATTTCCTATCTGGTGATTCCAAGCTCCTCACATTCAACTACATATGTTCAAATTCATTTAGAGTCAGGGTGGGGGGGTATTTAATTTTTGTATAGCCTATCAAAGCACTTTGGTATCTTTTCCTCTTTACCTTTTTTAGTCATTTTCTTTTCAATGCTTGAATCTGAATTCTTGGGTCTATCGTTCAATCTTCTCTTCTTATTGTCTTCCTTTGTAGGAGCACGTTTCTGCATTGGAAGAGAAGTACCTATATCTAAACCAGAGAATAGAGGGTTGAAGCAAGAAACCACCATTTCCTTCCCAAATCCACCATCACCCTCTTTAAGATTGGAGTTTTTGGTTGGGTCCGTGTTTATCACTCCCTAGACAGAGGATACATTTTTCTTTCTTGCCTTTACAACTCTAGATTGAAGTGTCTTTAGGGCTAGTTGTTGGGCATTTCTTGGGCCCAAGGGAGGACCTCCTTTATGCCTAGGGACATTCATACATAAGGGCTTGGGATTAAAAAGTTGCTTAGCTTTGATTACTTCAATTTCTCCATCAAACATTGGGTCCTCTAAAGAGACACAACCTTGTTCAGACATGGCAACATCCAATTTTTCCAAGTTAGGCAAGGGGTACCTTTATCCACCACTTCCGACCTAATTTATTTTAGGTTATTAGCAATATTTTTATCATTCTCACAAGGAGTGTTTATTTCTGGTTGTTGTTTATTAGGTTCAAATGCCCCTTCTGGTTTTTCCCTAGCCTTAGGGCAGTATTTTCTAATATGCCCATTTCTTTTGCATAGAAACCAAGAGTTCAAGGAGCCCAACAGCACCACATCACACTTAATTGTTTTATTCTAAAATTGAATTGAAATCGCATATGATATTTCAGCATCCAAGGCAACAGAAATCAAAACCCTAGCATTTAGGTGAGGAAGAATGGGTACCCATTTTAAAACGAGTACCCGTTCTAAAAAAATTGAAAACCTTACCCAATTTTTTATTTGGTTTTAAGCTTAGGAAAATCATGGTAATCTAATCCTTAACCTTGGACTTGCAAGTACATGATCATGGCAATGCCAAGAAAACTAATTGACTTTGACAATATGACTAACAAGTTTTTTTTTTCAAGTTTGTTTTGTGAAATTAAAACCCATTATACATCACAATGTCTAGTTTTCAGTTTTTTAATAAATTTTAATTTGTTAGTTTTCTTGTAAAAAAAATTATATGGCATCAATCTGCAAACAACTATTTACACAATGAAAACGAAAAATCAAAAAATTATTAATTATGGTGTTCGTACATGAGAGTTTTCAAAAACAACAATTGAAACCAATAAAAAAATATATTTAGAAAAACATTATAAAAAAAATTCTCATCAATCTTCAATTTATTACACATCTTTTCCCAAAAACAATCAGAAAATACTTTTAGTTAAGTCAAATTATGGTGTCCGTACATGTGCATGGTATGATCCTAAAAAAGTGATTGTTAAAGAGTGATTTTTATACATGCCTATTGAAAATTAATTTGTATCATCTAAGTATTAGAATAAATTACATACTTGAAAACTAAACTTAAAATACTAAATTTCATATTATTGGATTTTTTTAAAATTCAATGTGTAAATGCTTCAAATTTTCAATTCAATTGTGACAAATTCTAAAAAAATAAAGAAAAAACATTTTCACTTTTTGAACATTTTGTTGACCCAACTTCTTGCACTTACCCTTCGGCAAAACATTTTAATCTTTAAATTTTGTTTTGTGTTTGCAAATTGTTAATCCATTGAAGTTTATTTTAGTGCTAACTAATCTAACAGTCTGCAATTAGTGGGACAGCCATCAAAATCCTAGGTATTTTGCACTGTTCATATATTTGGGATCAGCTAATAAACCCTAGGTACATTACAAAGCATGGGTTTTCATGCCTCCAACCTTGAGGGAAGTGTGGACGCTTGTTTAACCATGTTTTGATGCTTGCATATGAGTTGGCACTCATGTTTACCTACAGAACAAGTGATTTAATGCATTCTTGGTCATGTTTGAGTAGGGTATCGGTACAAAACAATGTAGAGATGTATGGATTGGTTCTTGTAACTTGTTAATGAGCTGTATTGGTCATGTTCTGACCTACATACATCATCCTTGATTGTATTGACTGGTTATAACAGGGTTGGAGAGTGATTTGCTCTTCCAAATTGGAGTTCTCCCATCTAAAGTTTTTCCAGACCAAAATCTTACATTTCAGTCATTGTCAAGTGTTTGTGGCTGTTGTTTCAGATTTCTCAATGCTTTGTATTGATGTTTTGGATGCTTATTAATGACTGTCCCATTGTTCCAAGGACTGTAACACTCGTTTTAAGCAATTTGGAGGTTGTTTGAGTAGTCAACCAATAGTATTCGTAATTGGTGAGCTGATTAGGAGTATCTTAATCAGTTTAAGAATTAAACATGTGGTTCTTCTTGCCCACAAATTCAATGGTGTAATGAAAGTAAACTGATACTTTTAAGTTGTGACTGAATTTACTTCTATTTGCTGTTTTTAACCTTATCATGGAGCTAAAATGTTTGCCTACATACTAAAATGAAGAGAACATAAAGGAAACGCGTAATTGAACAAAGAAGGAACAGAAATCACAGCATGGAATAAGGGAGATGCAAGGTACACTGTGAACAAACCTGAAGTGGAACAGCTTGGAAATTGGCTGTACATCCTTATGTCAACTGACACTGGAACAGTTAAAAAGTTTTGCACTTTCATTGGAGCCATCAAGAACATTGGGGGTTGCATCAACACCTCTACGTTGCTTCTCCTTGCTTTCTGTTCTTTAACTCTTTCAAGTTTAAATTTCACCACAAAAGAAACCCATCATAATGCAATAAACGATGTACATGCATCACACTATGCTAGATTGCAAACCGTAGGTCTTCTGCTAAATTGTAAATATTCCTGCAATATCCAGTAATAGAATAACAGAAACAACGTAAAATGAGCAGACAGTCACTTTCCACAACAAGTGTAAAGGAAAACAGAGTTCCCAAAACATTTGTGAACGTACTGACAGAGAACATGAGCATTGTAATCATCCAAGAAGATAAAATCAATGAAATCCTATGTATATCAGAATCATTAAAAATCTTTAATTCCAGCAACAGGTTAGTTAGAAGTGCAAGGCAATTAGAGATCAATAGAACTAAAAATTTTAAACCTGAAGCATCTTTCAATTCTAAGAATAATTATGTATAGTCCTCAACTAAGAATAAAGTTGCCATTTCAAATGTATAGAGGGCAGTGCCAAAAATGAAGAGACTTACACTTTTTCACTTAAAATTGCAAGTGCAGTGACTACTTCACCTCTCGCTAAATATATAATATTGTCTTCCTGGGTTCACTGCTTTTCTTCAGATACTTCGCTATGTGCAAGCTGAAAAAAGCTTATTGATCCTAGTTGATACTTTTGCTATACGCTGTTGAGCCCACTATGGAACTCCAATAATAAATTAGTGTTGTTATATTGCGAGTGTTTCCTTATTTATTTTTTATCTTTGTAAAACTTTGTATGCTCATTTGTAGCAGTTTTTTCTTCAGTTAGATTTGCTATTACAATGTTTTAGCAACAACAGAAGTTGTTGCTTTTACCATTAATACGATTTATCAAAAATTAAAGGGATGTCATAACCTCACAAATTCAGTAACAACTCTATTGAAATTCTTTACCCTATAAAGCCAAAACCCTTGTAGACCATTTTAATGGCATATGAAACGAGCCAAAGGGGTTTTGAAAACCATAACCAGTCTTTCCTGACGCTACTCAATATCAAGTTAAGCATACATATTGTGTTTTGTTGAATATTTCTCTTAACGTATGCTTACAGTGTCAAACAAAAACATTATATTTAAGCAAGCAATTGGCACAATCTCTAGTGATTAAATGAACTGTAACCAACAAGGAATTTCTCTATTGCCCTGAAACTGTGGCCTTATGAATAAATGGTTCTGCAAATATCATTTCATCTGGTGCCTTAAATGCTGATCCTGAAACTTCTTCAACTATATTGGGAAAAATAAACACATATCAATTCTCTGTCATATGCATTCAGTCAGTAAATTAAACAGATCAATTCTCTTGTCATATGCATTCAGTCAGTAAATGCTTTTAATCCTTTTCTCCTTCTTAACCTATCAAATTCACACATAATTTTGTCTTGCAAAACTGCCATGGAGCAATTTATAAACAGCAGATTGACTTCTATATTCAGATGCAATAGACATGTTTTTGTTTAGTATGTTGTGTTTCAAACTTGTAGTTTTAAAATCCAGTTAATCTAGTTCACGCATCTATCTACTTGAAGAATAACTTATTCTAGTTTTTTCATTAACAGGGCATACATCCTTTCACAATTTCCAACTTTTTCATCTTCATTTTCTATCTATTGTCTTTCATATATTAGCCATATTTTGGTGAGTTTGGTTACTGAAAAATTACCTGTTTTCTGAAATTCTTTTAAGAAATCATTTTATGTCTTCACAGAAATCTGTTCCATTAACTAATAAAATAGCCTTGAAGAAGCTTGACATTCTTCACAATCTCAGACACAGTCGTGGACTGGTGTCATAAAAACCAAAGGAGAATAAAATATTTCATTGTCATTGCCAGCAAATTCAATTTGTTACTTTTAATAAGATTGTCTCAGAGCTGAATCCTGTTCAGCTTTCACATATATTTATAGAATATGTACAATAATGTTTTAGCCAACTTCTAGGCAGATGTTTCTGGACAATTAAGGATGTTACTGTACAACTCAGCAAGCAGATTAGATCAGCTGCAACAAAAGTTGAGATTTCTTTTAATGCTTTCCATGTTTCCAAGCCTAAGTCATACTTTTAGATACTGATATCCTACAGCCAATCAAATATAAGTTTCTAAAATTATTTTTTGAACAGAACAGCTAAAGATGAAAATCTGATGAATCAAAAGGATACCAATAAAGTTATAAACTGTATATATTAATACTGTTTTTGTTACCAGTGGTATCAAATGGTGAATCTTTTGTACATTTCCATCGGTATAAATGGATTATGGTCTTCACATACATACTTTTAACATTAGTAAAGCTCTAATAGTCTGACATTCATATACAGAAGATTCAAACTTTGTTCACCATATATGTTTTGCACTTTTTATGAGGATCTTCAAGATGGCAATGGACAACGAAGACCTATAATCAAAGAATAGGGCCAGAGCCACTTGAGAATAGATAAACAAACCCCAACAAAATGAGCACAAATACAATTCTCTACAGAGAAAAACTCAATTGAAATAAGCAATATTTAAAAGAGAGAAACACCTAGCAGATTTATATTAAGAAAAATGGCATACAAGTCTAATACATCTCAACCTAAGTGACTTGGGCCATGATTTATAATAGCGTAATAAATGCTATCAATCTTGTAAATAAGAGACTTTTAGACAGTTGTAATAGCAGAAATTGAAAACAGAAAACAGGGGAATATGCAAAAATTGTTGAAGCTTTTACTAACACAAGTAAAAACTAAAATTCTCCGAGTACAAAGATATATCATTATTAAGATTCATCGTTGAGAGTTGATAAGCTATAAACAATGTTCAAACACAACAATTCCTTAACTGCCACACATTTTTAGTTTCACTTGATCACATTCTTTAAACGAAAGATAAAATCTGTGGAATCCCAGGGAAGAGACTAAACAGAACTTGATCACAACGGAGACCTCAGAGTAAATGATTAAAAGACAGGATTATTATGAACTTGTTGACATGGTTGCTAGATGATGGACAGGATTGCTTCTATTCCTTTATGTTTTTGTCGGCTTGCCTGTCAGGCCAAAAATGGCCTACAAAGTGCCACTTCTTAAGAAATAGGTTTTCAACCTTATAGTTCCTTGCCATTTTGTTTATGGTTCCTTTCCATTTTGTTTCTCATAACATAGCTGGCTTAGAAAAGGCCAGAAAAAGATAGACTTGGAGCCACTGAATTTCAGAGTGTTACAATTTACTAGTCACAGGGAGGTACTTTGTGTGACGTCCCTGGGCAATCAGTTCCCCTGTTTTCTTCTTCCTCAAGTCAACGGTAACAAAGGCAATTGCCTTGCCAATCCGGAGAACCTTTGCTTCAATTTCAATCTCCTCCTGAGTTAAAGGAAAAAAACTCGATAATCCAAATCAGCATAAAGTTTCTTCATCATGCAAAAAACAAATGGAATCCTGGCCACCCAGAAAATATTTACAATGAAAATGTTTAAGATTTACCCCCAATTTTGCAGCATTAAGATATGAGACATTGATTTCAACTGAAACACCAGATGATTTAGCTCCTGTAGTGAATATTGCTGCACTACCTATAATATCAACATATGCGGCTGTAGCTCCTCCATGAAGAAAATTCCCTGTGTTCTGCGCACTCAAATAGAAACATGGTAAGACAAATTTCCTAGATGATTAAGGCCTCAATTTCCCAATTCAGATAAGAATTACAATTGTCTGAAGAATTAAGGTTGATATCTATAGTAATTTACCTTGAACCATCTTTGTATACGGAATTTACAATTGTATTCTGAGATTTATTGATCATGCATGGTTCGAAGATAATAAACATCACATTGGTCAGACCCAGCAAATACTCAGAAACTTTGACAGGATGGAGAACATGTCGAATATTGAAAAATTCACTGATAATGAGAATTGGTCTGTTCGCCATGCAAAACCATTTCCATGGTGCAAGAAACAGAAATATGAAAATCCTGTCACATTTCTTGCAACAGTTGCTAAGTACGCTGACTAGAAAATTAAGGCTTCAATACCATTCTGGATAAAACTAATGTGGTTAGAAAACAATCATTGAGCAAAAGACCCGAGCTTTGCCTTAATCTAACCCTAAGAATACCCAAATTGGAAATGCTTCCTGTACAGTATGAATTGCAGCAGAAAGAACCCAAAAGCTGTTATTTTCCATTTACCTGATCCGAACCCAACCTAAAACCTCCCACTAGCATGCTGTTGAGCATTCTACCTCCCAATAGCATGCTGTTGAGCATTCTATCACTAAGCTCCCAGTCCCTTTCCAGTTTGGAGCGTGGATTAGTCTTTCAACAAAAGCTATCAATAAACCCAACCTACTCTGTCCTATTATGAGAGGCACGAATATACTCAGAAGCAAGTGAATAAACCCAACCCGCTTTATCCTATTGTGAGAGGCATGAATCTACTTAAAAGCAATTGAATTTAGATTTAGGTGTCTGTTTCAACCCCTAATCTAAATGATCTGAATGGTTCAAAACCCAATTCGCGATCAAATCAATACTTGATAGTCAAGATTCAAACATTGTTTTTGGATTTAAAGTGTGAAATGAAACTTCCTTTTTCTAAGATAAGGAGAAATGGGTTATCTTACCAGGAGGCGTGGAGGGACTTTGAGAGTGCAGAGAAGGCGTCCATGCTCTGCATGATCGACTTGCAGGCCTTGCAGAAGAAGAGCGTCGTAGAAGCCTGTCGGCAAGTCATCGATGGATGAAGGCAACTTGGTTGCCATATCTTCCAGCCATCCTCTAACTATCTCCATACTGTTTTCGGGAGTCTTCTGCTCCTCTGCCATAGCTGAATATTTGCTTTTTTTGAATGCAACAAATCTCTTGGGATGATAATATTTTAGTGTGTTTCAGACTGTGTTGTATATTGCGATTTGGAAATAGGAAAATTACCTTGGCAGATCCCTTTATTTGAGTTCGGTGAGTAGGGTGAGTAGTTGGGTCGGGTTCACTTGTTCCATGTTGAAATATTAATGCATCTGTGATCAATGGGATCAATGGGATGTTAGAATTAAAATAATTTGATCAAATTTTTTAATGTATTATATCAAAATTATTTTATTTGGATGATAGTTCTGAATAGTATTAATAGTGTGATGTAAGCTATAGAATCTTTTTATTTTTATTTTTTTTTACTGTAAAAAAATTAATAGTTTATTATTTGATAATAACATTATTTTTATTCAAAAGATTACGAATCAATGAATACAATTTTATTTATTTTTATCAAATTTGAATTATTTTTTGTTTATTGAAAATGTCAAACAGAGAAAATACATGAGAGATTGTAATTAAAATAATTAACAACAAATTAAATAAAAATTACATCTAATAGTTTAAAATATTTTTAAAACTAGCAATAAAAAAAGTATTTAATAAAGGACAATGAATAATTATATATTTAGCCGATAGGCTACATATAGTGTGAGATTTGCTTGAAACAAGTTGCGAACCACTGTTGAGTCATTGGAAAGCTCCCCTTTAATGGTAAAAGTCATCAAAATATAAGTAAAAGCCTCCAAAATATCACTTATCACATAAAGCCATATAAATATTGATGGGAACATTTTATTTCCATTTGTAATGTTTTTTGTCAATTTGATAGCAACTTTCTATTTTCATTTGTATTGCTCTATGTTTTAAATTTGTATGCAAATATTTCATAATCAGATAATACTTAATTTCTTTAAGAAAAATATTTAGATTTGTCTAAGTTTATTTCATTCCATAATTTATCATTTATTATTAATTGTTTAATCCAGCCACATGCAACTAGAATTTGATGCACAAACATGTACTCTTTGACATATTAACATACATATAGTTTTTTATCGACGTAATCCTTGAACCTCCTTTAGGTGCAAGTGCTAGTTACGCTGAAAGCGTTATACAGTGAAAGCAACAAACAGTATTCTGTAAACTTTTTGAAGCTTCATTGAAAATGACAGATATGTGGATGCCATTTCCCTCAAAATTGATTACATAATTAATTATAAAAAAAAAAAAATATTGTTTTCAATATTGAATATTTTTTTAGAGAATTGTCTTTATTTTGAAAAGAAAAAATGAAATCATTTAATATTTCTCTTTAGAATTAATATTATTTAAAATTATTATATATATATTTTTAAATTACTTAAGAATTAATTATTTAAGAGTTTTTTTTTTTATAGTTTTAATACATTGTAAACTAAAAAAAGAGTTAATTGCATTTTACATTTTTGAAAAAGATCAAAAAAGTTTTTTTTTTTAAATTATATTTCAAATTTAAGGACAATGTTAAATAAAGAAAAAATATTAATTATAAAAAATTTAAAATTAATAATTTTATAACATGTAATCTTTATTTAATAATGATAACTTTCAGCGTTTTTTTACATATATTATTAATTAATATATGTATTGCTAGTTTTAATCTATTTTATTAGTTTAGTCAATGAGCATATAAAATTAAAAAAATTAAACAACAATTTTATAATTTGCATTTAATTTTTTATTTTAAATAATTGTAAATGTGTCATTTATCTTTCTTTCTATTGGTTCATGGAATAGTAGTATAATTACTTTTTTTTTGTAAACTATATATCTAAATGTATTTAATTCATTAAATAAATTTTCAAATCTATTAATGTCTTGAATGACATGAGGAGTATTTTCTATGTGACAAGGTAAATTAATATGAAAAAAAAAATTCACCTTAATAAAATTAGCTTTAAAATTATTTTGTCTCTTTAAATGATATTTCTAACATAACTTAATTTGTGGTTATAAAATTTAGTCTTGCGACATATTTATATTACATTATGTGAATAATTAGTCTACATGTAAATTAAAAAATAATCAAATGTTGTTTTAAAAAATGGTGTTTCCACCCTCCTCCCATGTTTACAAATCCCTCGCCTCCAGCTAATCTTATGGGCTTGATTGCGACCTCTACTCTCCTTCAGTCGATGTGTTCTTTATGTTGGGGGTTGGGGATGCAGCGTTTGTTCAATCTAATCCTTCATGTGATTTTGTTGTCAAGCTCATGCCTAGCTTTGTTCGATGGTAGAATGCATACCTTTGTAGGCTCCTATAATGGTTCCACCAACAATGATGGTAATGAATCAAAGGGCGTTGTTGGAGAATCTCTTGATGCTCAAGGTGGGAAAGTTTTCAGTTGGGGTTTCATGCAAATGGTTTCTGCCAATGTTGTGACCGTGATTGATCATAAAAATGCCTCTACTAGAATGGCATCCGGGGGAATGCTCATGACCCGGCTACAACCCCTCAGTCCACCTTAGTATCCAATTTTTCGCTTCCTGGGAATGATCCTATTGCTAAGGCATCATTTTTGGATGTTGTCAAAGATGCGTCCCAACCCTCTTCTAAATCGCCTAAAAAACTAAAGGAGTTCACTAGTTTGGATTGTAGGAGGTTAGTTAAATGTTCTGAAAAACCTTTGAATCTAAATTTTGATGATAAGTTAATGGAAGAATTAAAGGAAAATGAATATTTTTTTGTAGAGAATAGGTTGATCGGAAGGTTTAGCCACTTCTGGTTGAGCCTTCCCGATCTACCCAATTGGATAGAAAATTCATGGATGACCTTAATGAAAGAAAGAATATAAATCTATCCATGCATTAGAGGTTTTTTCACTATGGTTTTTGACAGCAAGAAGGACAAAAATATAATACCAAGGTATGTTTGGGCATGGGGTCAAAGTATTTTGATGTTGAAATCATGGCATCCACATTTTAACCCATCTACTGAATCATTTTTAGTCATGCCACTTTGGGCTTGACTTCCAAATCTACCCCTCCATTATTGGTTTGAATCTTGCTTTGAAGTGATTGATAATTCCATTCAAAAATTTATTACTACAAATCAAGTTTTGATAGATTATATTCACACAACCTTTACTCGAATCTTGGTGGAAGTAGATACTTCCAAGGACCTCCCAGCATAAATAATTTTGAATGCCAACGAGCAAGGATGGAAGCAACCTTTGGATTATGAAAGTTTAACCTTCAGGTGTTGAAGATGCTTTAAGGCTAGACACATAGTAGTAGACTGTCCAAACTTTAAGACTCGGGCAAATAAGGATGCTTCTTGGTGGAAAGGGGTGTTGATAATGAAGGTAATATTGTAGCTTAAAACTTGTAAAACTATGAGACTATAGATCTATTAAATATACTATGTCACAATTCTTTGTGTATGATTAATCTGTTTAGATCAATTTTATCGATTGTAGAAAGAGATAGAATATTGTAGAAGAATGAGACAAGAAGATAGAAGTGACAAAACATATATGTGGAGAAACCCTTTTGGGAAAAAACTCCTTCAGAATCAATAGTGCTTGTATTATTTAACCTTAGAACAAGATTACAATAATACTGTATCAATCCTTGATCGATATGCTTCCTTGCCTTCAACAATCCTTCTTCACAACTTGCAATAAACTCTCATAGAACACTTATGCACTTGTTCCAATAAATAGACAATTATAAGTGTGTAAACTCATAAGAGTTGTAAAAATACAAGAGCATAAAGCTCCTCACAAAAATCTACACCTAGATTGGGCAAGTAGAGTTCCACAATGTAATATGAAGTCAAACCAAAGTCTTCCTCAATTTAGGTGCCCCAAACTGAACACTTAATTGAACTTTGGTCAAGAAAATATCGTGTAAACTTCACCTTAAAGTTGGCGCCCAAGAATGAGCCCGACTTGATTGAGCCTTGTAAATATCTTCTCATGCAAAAGGTGTTAACTGACCAAGTTGCCCAAGGTGGACCCAAGTCAATCTTAGTTAACTAAAACATATCTCTCCACCAATTCATGCAAACATTATGCATGATTGATCATCCCCACTTAACTGAAAGTATCCACCTATTATCTGTCATGCAACTAAAGTCATTAGTCAATTCAACTAGTATACAACTCAAAATAACTACATGCAACTGAAGATAACTGAACCATAACTGAACTAAATTGAACTAAACTGATACTGAACTGATAGTGCTACTCCACTCATGTAAATATCAATCCCTAATTTGTAGGATCCTAAACATGCATTACTAAAGTGTTATCAATCTTCTAAATAGTTAACTGAAGCAAGGTGGGTTCCACCTTCCATGTGGGTGCCCCATGTGCTCCTATCTTGTAGGAGCTCTTCTTGGACATCCCCACATGTTCCTATTATTTAGGAGTAATTAAAAATATCAATTTACATGTTCATTTCATTCGAATCTAATCTCTTTCTAATCCTAGTGTTGGGGAACACTTTTCAAGGACTTAGGAGATACATGAAATATGTTTAGGATTGCAATAAAATGACATCCTATTCCCAACATTCTCCCACTTGACATTATACATCGTAATTATTCTAAACAAGGAATTATTATTATAAATCAAGTACATGACTCAAGGCCAATGGCCTTCCTACACCAAGATAACTTATATGTAGGAGCTGGTTTCATAAGATAATCTGCATCATTGATCAAAGTGTCAACTTTCTCAATCAATACCTTCCCACTCTCAACCATTTCTCACACAAAGTGATACTGAACATCAACTTGCTTAGTATGAGCATGATACATAGGATTTTTGGCTAAATAAATAGCACTCTGACTATCACATTCAAGTCTAATTTTTTTGCAATTAAAACCAATACCTTTCCCAAGTCTCTGTAACCAAAATACCTCTTTAGAGGCATGTGTAGCAGCCATGTACTCTACTTATGTGGTGGACAAAGCAACCATGGGCTACCTCTTACTCATCCAACTAACCACAAATCCAAACAAAGTAAACACATAGCCACTTGGCGACCTTTGACTGTCCAAGTCTCCTACCCAATCTGAATCAACAAAACCCTATATGTCCAATGATCTGTGCATAATATCAATATCATTAGCACCATGATAACACAAATAGTAATCAGAAGTACCTCGTAAATTTATAAACACCCTCTTAACATAAGTCCAATGTTCTTTACCAGGGTTAGACGTAAACCTACTTAGAACTCCCACTGCTTGGGATATATCTGGTCCTGTACAAACCAATGCATACATCAAACTACCAACTGCACTAGCATATGGAATTTTAGATATTTCCTCATGATCAAAATTAGATTTATGACTCATGTTTAAACTTAACTTCGTGCCAATTGGTAAAGGAATATTAATTGGTTTACTATCCTACATGTTAAACCATTTCAAAATAGTATCAACATAGTTGCTTTGACTTAATCAAAGCTTTATGTTACCTCTATCTAGTTTGATCTCCATACCAAGGATATATTTTGCATCCCCTAGATCTTTCATCTCAAATGTGCTAAAGAGTTGTGCTTTCAATTCTTTGATCATTACCTTGATGTTACTAATAAACATGTCATCAAAATACAAGATAATAATTAAAAGTTGATCATTAATAAATTTTATGTAAACAAAATGATCTTCCTCACTCCTAACATAACCAATTTTTAATGCAAAAGCATCAAACTTCTGGTACCACATTCTAGGCGACTATTTCAATCCATATAAAGATCTTTTTAACCTGCAAACCAATAATTCTTTTCCTTTTTCAACAAAACCACCAAGTTGCCTCATATAAATCTCCTCATCAAGATCTCCATATAAGAAATCAGTTTTCACATCCATTTTCTCTATCTCAAAATCATAAGCAACAACAATAGATAAAAAAAATATAATAGAAGTTAATTTAGCAACAGGAGAGAAGATTTCATTAAAGTCAACTCCCTCTCTTTTTGAGTAGCCCTTGGCTACTACTCTAGCCTTGTGCCTTTTGAGATTACCATTTGCTCTAATTTTCTTTTTAAAGATCCATTTACAACCAATGGCCTTTCTTCCTTTAGGCAAACTCTCAAGATACAATGTGTCACAAGCATCCAAGGAAACTATTTCTTCATGCATAGCTTGTGACCAAAGCTTGTTCTCATCTGAATACAAAGCTTCCATGTAAGATATAGGTTCATCATTAGTACTCATCAAGGAAAATATACAACAAAAATCAGGTGGGCTATACCTATCAACAAGATTTCGTTGTCTTGTGGATCTTCTCAAAGAAGGTTCTTCTTGTTCCTCAATATGCTCATCATGAGCATCTATCTCAGAACTCTGTGAACTCTCCTCATCCAATCCATCCAATTGTTCTTCAACATGTGCATCTTCGTGCTTCTCAGTTTTGATCTCAAAATGCATTGTTTGAGAAGTAGCCTTCTCCTTTGGTTGTTCTTCTCTTGAATAAGATCTAAATTCCTTGAAAATCACATCTCTAGATAAAGTAATTTTTTGGGTTAGAGGATTCCAAAGCTTGTAACCTTTTACATTTTCACCATAACCTATGAATATGCATTTATGTGCTTTTGGATAAAACTTAAACCACTTTTATTTAGGCACATGATCAAAAGCCTCACAACCAAAGATCCTTAAATGTGCAACACTAGGTTTCCTACCAAACCACATTTCATAAGGGTTTTTATCTTCAATAGATGAACTAGGAGATTTATTGATTAAATAACAAGAAGTACTTGCAACCTCGGCCCAAAGGCATTGATCTAGCTTAGCACTAATAAACATACTCCTAGCTCTTTCCATTAAGGTTTGGTTCATCCTTTCTGCTACTCCATTTTGTTGAGGTGTATATGGAGTAGTTTTTGTCTCACAATTCCTACATGCTTAGAATAATCATCAAATTCCTTAGAACAATATTCACCACCATTATCTGATCTCAACACTTTTATCTTATGATCTGATTGTTTTTCAACTAAAGCCTTAAATTCTTTAAACTTATTGAACACATCAGATTTGTTATGCATAAAATATATCCAAGTGTATCTTGAGACATCATCAATAAATGTGACATAATATCTAGATTTTCCAATAGATTCAATATCCATAGGACCCATAACATATGAATGAATAATCTCTAATAATCTTTTAGCTTTATTTGTTCCATTAGGAAATGAAGATCTAGATTGCTTTCCAAACACACAATGCTCTCAAAAATCATTTTTTCTAATCTTATAATTAGGAATACCGTCAACCAATTTATTATTAAGAATGGTCCTAAGACCTTTTTCACCAATGTGGCCCAATCTATGGTGCCACAATATACATGTATTTTTAGGTTCAGTTATGTTGGCTAATTTATTCAAATTGGAGGTATTAGGCTTAAACAAAGTCCCAATATGAGATCCTTTATCAGCCACCATATTCTCTTTCACCAATCTACAACCAACTTTGTCAAATGTCACATGCATTCTAGAATCATTAAACTTATATACAAAAAGTAGATTTTTAGCAAGTCCTGAAATATGTAAAACATCATTAAGGGTATTAACCCTACCATCACTGAAACACAACTTTACCTCTCCTTTTCCCACAATATTTGTTGTGCTATTATCTCCAAAGATGACATTCCCTCCATCCTATGCAATATACTTAGTGAACCACTCCTTGTTAGGAGTCATATGATAGGAGCAACTTGAATCAATAAGCCAAGAATCATCACTAACATTTTTACATGAAATGATCAATGCATCATTACTGTCATCCGAGGATTTCTCTATAGAAGCATCAAAACTCTTTTTCTTGTTCTTATAATCCTCCTTTACATGTCCTGGTTTCCCACAATTCCAACACTTTACCTTACTCTTACCAGGGGTTTTAGACCATCCTTTGGACTTATCCTTTCCTTTCTTGTCTCCCTTAGGTTCCTTTTCCTTAGGCCTACCTCTTACAAACAAGGTATCTTGGGATCCCGTTTTAGACTTCCTCCTCATCTCTTCTGATAGGAGAGTAGGAATTATATTGTCCATCTTAGGATCCACACCACTACCACTGATAACAACAATTAGATTTTCTCACGACTCTGGTAAAGAACAAAGTAACAAAATGTATTTATCTTCATCTTCTAGTTTTACATCTACAGATGCTAACTGACTTAGAATCAAATAGAAATCATTTGAATGATGTGCAAAAGAGTCACCATCTTTCATCTTTAAAGAATACAACTATCTTTTCAGATACAACTTATTAGTAAGACTTTTGGTTTGATAGATATCACCTATCCTCTTCCACAATTTATATGCAGTAGTTTCATCTGAAACATTAAAGAGATCAACATCAACAAGACATAACCTTATAGTCCCTCTTGCCTTCTTATCAAGCTTAGCCCAATCCTCATCTGACATCATTGTAGATGGATTTTTCTCATTACAAACAACTAACCACTGATCTCTCTCTTCAAGGAGATCCTCCATTTTTAGTTTCCACATCTCATAACTAGATCCATTAAATCTTTCGATATCTAGATGAGAAGTAGAACTCATTGCAACACACTTCTTTTACAGATCTACAATAACACAATAGTAAAATCTCCCTCTACAACCAAAAAATCTTCAAACTTTTAAGAGAAAGGCATCCCAAACCCTAACCAACCATTAGCTCTGATACCAAATGTTGAAAATGAAGGTAATATTATAGCTTAAAACTTCTAAAACTATGAGACTATAGATCTAATTAAGTGTTCTTTGTCACAATTCTTTGTGTATGATTAATTTGTTTAGATCAATTTTACCAATTGTAGAAAGAGACAAAATATTGTAGAAGAATGAGACAAGAAGATAGAAGTGACACAACATATACGTGGAGAAACCCTTTCGAGAAAAAACTCCACCAGAATCAATAGTGCTTGTGTTATTTAACTTTAGAACAAGATTACAATAACACTGTACCAATCCTTGATTGATATGCCTCCTTGCCTTCAACAATCCTTCTTCACAATCTGTAATAAACTCTCACAGAACTCTTATGCACTTGCTACAATAAATAGACAATTATAATCATGTAAACTCATAAGTTGTACAAATACAAGAGCATAAATATCCTCACAAAAATCCATGCCTAGATTGGGCAAGTAGAGTTCCACAATGTCATTTGAAGTTAAACCAAAGTCTTCCTCAATTTAGGCACCCCAAACTAAACACTTAGTTGAACTTTGGTCAAGACAATATCTTGTAAAATTCACCTCAAAGTTGTTGCCCAAGAATGGGCCCCACTTGACTGAGCCTTGTAAATATATTCTCATGCAAAAGGTGTTAACTGAAAGATACCAACTTGGGTGCCCATGGTGGACCCAAGTCAATCTTAGTTAACTGAAACATATCTCTCCACCAATTCATGCAAACATTATGCATGCTTGATCATCCCCACTTAACTGGAAGTATCCACTTGTTATCTGTCATGCAAATGAAGTCATTAGTCAAGTCAACTAGTATACAACTCAAAATAACTACATGCAATTGAAGATAACTGAACCATAACTAAACTAAACTGGACTGAACTGAATTGATATTGAGCTGATATTGAACTAATAGTGCCACTCCACTCATGTAAATATCAATCCCTAATTTGTAGGATCCTAAATATGCATCACTAAAGTGTTATCAATCCTCCAAACAATTAACTGAAGCAAGGTGGGTTCCACCTTCCATGTGGGCACCCCATGTGCTCCTATCTTGTAGGAGCTCTTCTTGGACGTCCCCACATGTTCCTATTATTTAGGAATAATTACAAATGTCAATTTACATGTTCATTTCATTCGAATTTAATCTCTTTATAATCCTAGTGTTGGGGAACACTTTCCAAGGACTTAGGAGATACATGAAATATGTTTAGGATTGCAATTAAATGACATCCTATTCCCAACAAGGGGTCTCTCCCAAACACTACACTGTTAAAATCTCTTCTAAGAGGCATGGATCTTCCCCAAAAGTTGAGGCAGGGAAAGAGAAAAAATGTCAAGATAAGGGGCATTCCATTGAGGCAAATTTAGTCCAAAAGCAACCTCAACAATTAGATACAAACAGTCTAAATCCATCAAAATTTGGTGATTCTCAGATTGTTGCCTTAGATCCAATAGCCAAACCACCTTCAAAAACTTCAATGAGTGATAAGAGGTCACCCATATCAGGCAATGAGAGCATTACATAGGCTGTATCTCAATCTAATGGCCCCATAAAAATGTAAAATATTGATGGTGGGGGGAATGAGTGTCAAGAAGTGCAGAAAAAAGAAAAAGAAAATCCTCAAAACTGAGGAAGGTTGTAACAAAATGCAATTCTGATCTCACACCAAATTTGGTGTTCAAGATTGCAACCTAAATTAATAAATTGTAGGTGGTAAAAGCAGATGGACAAAAAGTCATCAAACTTTGGTATTTTTTTGTGTGATGATATGTAATGGATAGGAGTCCAATTTCTTGTAATCTTTATTTTCTAATCAATATAAGCAACCCTCAACTACATCTTACCTATAAAAGAAACCAAATGTTGGTTAAGATGGACAATCGGTTATTTACTTTATTAATTAAACAATATTTGTTTAATTACTTAAAGTTCCCTTTTACCTCTTTTTCACTTAAGCTAACATTAGGTGCATAATAATTAATTACTTTATTAATTATTATTGTGCAAGCCTAGGGTTTTCCTTTTCAGGGTTTTCACCTATATGTGGTTGAAAACTATCTTTTGTATCATTATTCATTTTACATTTTCAAGTGAATACATTGCTCCACATTCTTGAGCATTTCCTTTGTTGCTTCTCTTTGCTTCTCCTTGTAATAGGTTATTTGCTTGCAGAAGGTCACTGGGCTCCTGTGGTGTTGTATTTTCTCAACTCTAATATGGTATCAGAGCTTCAGATTTGCAGCTGTTTGTTCTTGTTTTGAGATTTTTGCATTGGAAGCAAATCTAGGGTTCTAAGGTTTCTTCTTGTGGATTCAGCATACTCTGAATTTTAGGTTCACTTTGGGCCCAAATGGACAGTGCCATTGGATTCGTAGCACCCAAAAACCCCTAAATCGATTGTCAAATCATCGATTTTGGTCACAGTCAAGTAGGGTTGCAAATTTTTTTTAGGGTTTGGTCGTACGGCCCCCTCAGAAAAAAATTCGCAAAAAAATAAAATAAAACCTAAGGTTTTATTTTCATTTTGTGCGACCCGTTAAAAAAATTGTTTGGCCGCCCATCCGCCTTCAAGCAGCCACCAGCGCGCCGCTTCGCCGCCTGCTGCTTCGTCCGGTACCGCCTGCGCGCTTAGCCCACCGACACCCGCCTGCCGAGCTCCGCTCGACTACTCCGCTCGGCCGTTGCTTGCTCCCGCCGAGCTCGTCGCCGCTAGGCTCGCCACCTGTGGGCTCACTGACCTGCTCTCGCCGAGCTTGCCACCTGCAGGCTCGTCAACCCGAGTCGGCCCCTCCAGCCCCCGTGGGCTTAACAACCCTGCTTGGTCACATGGGTGACCATGGGTCTTCTGCCCCAACCCCCTGGTCCGCCCAGGCAACCAGGGGCCTTGAAACAAGAACAGGAAGCAACAGGTGTGGAGCTCTGATACCATGTAGGAGTTGAGAAAATACAACACCACAAACCCCGAAGATCACCTGCATGCAAATAACCTGTCACAAAAGAAGAGATGGAGACAAACAAGCAAGGGTTCTCTGAAAACTGAAAATGTATATATCAAAGAGAATGAGAGAATGAATTGATATGAAATACAATGGGATCAATCCTTATAAAAAGGAGATCATGCAAACCCTAATAAAACCCTAATAGGAAAAACCCTAATAGAAGCCCTAATAGGATAACATTTAATAATTAATATAATTATTAAATGTCACTTTATGCAAACTAACGTGAAATCTTAAGAAGAGAATAAAGGTAACTTAATCAACATAATTAAGTTAAGACCTTTACTCTAACAAGTTGAACATATGAGAACCTATGAATTTTATATAAAAAACATAAATACATTCATAAATAAGTGAGATAAATACTTTATGTTTCATATAAAATATCATATCTATCCATTATAAGTGTGTCATTTATAAAATAAAATAGGGTGCTCAATTAAATAAGGTATTGTTGTCATAGTGAAAAAATATTATTACTATAGGGGTAACAATGTATATGCCTTTGAGTATTTCATATTAATAGTTTATTCTATCACAAATATACAATAAGACCACAATAAATACTTTGTATTTTCTCATGAAATGTGAAATATTGTCAATAAATAAAAGTCAGGAAGTCTATGGTGTTGATAATGGATCTCAAAGGAAAGCCAACTTTGTGAATTTTAGGAACTCCATAAATGTGTGGGGTTACTTCCTTGTTGGTTAAGAGATGATTTTTGGTTGTCTCATCGAAAGAGGAGCAAGACACCATTGATTTGACTCTTTCAAAAAAATTGGAACATGGGTTGTGAGATAAGATTTTATAGCTTCTAGCATTGTAGAGGAGAACAAGAATTTTTAAGATATAGTCTTGATTGTTCATAATGACTGTGGAATTACCTTTGTAAACTTTTGAAATGATTAGATCGTTATTTTTAAATAATTTATTAAAGACAAGAATTTCAACTTTAGGGATGTTACACCTAAATGGTGTTAGGATAGGTGACATTATAATTGCTATCCTAATTTGATAATTACGTGTCTTTGCATTCTTTGGAAAGTGTTCTAGAGGACATGAGGGACAAAATATCTATTATTATTTTCCTATGATAAATTGTAATTGTATTCAAAGAGGTGGACCCACTACGGTAACAATTACAAAGCATCCCGAGAGAATATTCCCTTTGGGTGTCCAACTTTTGGGTGGGGACCACTTTGAAATGCATGTCCTTGCTTGTTATTTGCATGTTTTTTGCATGGTGGGACACCAAAGTTTTCATGTTGGTGCATGTTCTTGCATGAAGCCATTGGAGTCGTCAAAGAATTATGGAGCACTTGGTATTGACCAATTGTTATTGGCTTCAGGTTAGGTGCCCATGTGAAGGCCATGTGATCATTTAATATTTTTACCATGTTTTTGGGTTGTCCACTAAGGAGGGTGTGGGTTTCTCTAGGTGGTTTTTCTTGTTTTCTTGGGATACTATGTGGTTTTATCTCCCAAAAACTTTTATATATTGGAGCATTGAGATGGTGGTTTGTAGAGTTTGTTTGCAGGTTTTTCAGAGTAATGAAGTACTGCCAAATTTCAGAGAGGAGTGTTGTATTGTTCCATCTCATTTTAAGATTAATACAAACATTGGATTTCTTTGGGTATGTATTTTTTCCCGCAAGGGTTTCCCCACGTATATCTTGTGTCACTTGTGTTTCTCAACTTGTGGTATTGTTGTTTTTCTTTCATGTTTAGAATTGTTAATCACATAATCACTTTAAGGTAATCTTGGATAGATAATTTCAAAATTTCAAACAAATTATTAAGTTATATTGTTGTGAGTTTCACCTTAAATTTTTAACCTTTGGTATAAGGGCTAACGATTCATTTGAGAGAGGGACGCCTTTCTCTTTAAGTGTTGAAGGTTTTTTGGTTGCAGTGGGAGCTTATACATTGCGGGTTTTGCAGATTTGTGAAGAAGATTGAAAACCATGGCTTCTACCTATCATTTAGATATTGATAACTTCAATGGAATTGGTTACGAGATGTGGAATTTGCAGATGGAGGATATCCTTGAAGAGAGAGATCAATGGTCAGTAGTTTCAAGTGAAAATAAACCAATATCAACATCTGATAAAGATTGGAAGAAAATGGACAAGAAAGCATGGGGAACCATTTAGTTGTGTCTTGCAGATTCTATCCTCCTAAATGTTTCAAAATAATCTACCGCACTCAAGTTGTGGAGGATAGGTGAAATCTACCAAACTAAAAGTCCAACAAATAAATCGTATCTCAAAAGATGTTTGTATTATTTGAAAATGAAGGATGGTGATTCTATTGTAGAACATTTAAATGATTTTAATATGATTATAAGTCAGGTTGCATCTATAGATGTTAAAATAGAAGAATAAGATAAATGTATTTTGTTGGTTTGTTCTTTATCCAAATCTTGGGAAAATCTAATTGTTGACATGAATGGTGGTGGTACAAAACCTAAGATGGACAGTCTCATTGCTATACTTCTTTTAGAAGAGATGAGAAGAAAATCCATGAATGTAGGCTTCCAAGATTCCTTGCATGTGTGAGGAAGGTCCAAAGAAAAAGGAAGGTCTAAAGGGGAAAAAAAGAGAGACAAGTCTAAAGGACATTTTAAAACCCTCGGGAAGAGTAGAGTAAAGTGTTGGAATTGTGGCAAGAGAGGACATGTGAAGGAGTGTAGAAACAAGAAAAAGAGTTCATATACTTCCATGAAAAAGTCCTCAAAAGATGGTGTTTCTAATGCTTTGTTTATTTTTGCTAACATTGTTAGTAATGATGCTTGGCTTATTGATTTAGGTTGCTCCTACCATATGACTTCTCACAAGGAGTTGTTTACTTCATATTCAACTTATGATGTGGGAGAAGTTTTCCTTGGTGATAACAACATGAAGAAGATTGTTGGTAAGGGAAAGGTAAAGTTATGTTTCAGTGATGGAAGGGTTAAAACCCTTAATGATATTTTACATATTCTAGGACTTGCGAGAAATTTAATTTCAGCATCCAAGTTGAATGATTATGGGATGCATGTGATATTTGAAAAGTTTGGTTGCAGGTTAGTAAGAAGGAGTTTGGTGATTGCTAAAGGATCTCAGTTTGGGACTTTGTTTAGGCTTAATGCCTCCACTTTTTGTAACTCTGCCAATTTAACATGCACTGAAAATGAATGTATGTTGTGGAACCATAGATTAGGTCACATAAGTGAAAAGAGTCTTAAGAACATTTTGAATAAAAAGTTGGTTGATAGTATTTTTTATTATTCTGTTGGAAAAAATGATTTTTGTGAACATTATGTGTTTGGTAAATAGAATAGATCATCATTTCCTAATGGGACTAATAAAGCTAAGAGTTTATTAGAGATCATTCATTCAGATGTGTTTTGACCAGTGGATGATGACTCTTTTGGAAAATCTTGTTATTATGTTACTTTCATTGATGACGTCTCAAGATACACCTGGATTTTGTTTTATGCATGCAAAATCTGAGGTTTTCACTAAGTTTAAGGAATTTAAAGCCTTATTTGAGAAGAAAATGAATTATAAGATAAGGGTGTTGAGATCTAATAATGGGGGTGAATATTGTTCTAGGGAATTTGATGAGTTATCTAAGTATGCATGTATTGCTCGACAAAAGACTACTCCTTATACACCCCAACAAATGGGGTGGAAAAAAGAATGAACCAAACTTTGATAGAAAGAGCTAGGAGCATGTTGAGTGGTGCTAAGCTTGATAGATGATTTTGGGCAGAAGTTGTAAGTATTGCATGTTATTTGGTTAATAGATCTCCTTGTTCACCTCTTGTTGATAAAAATCCTTATGAAGTGTGGATAGGTAGAAAACCTTTTATTTCACATTTAAGGGTCTTTGGTTGTGAGGATTTTGTTCACGTGTCTCAAGAGAAGCGTTCTAAATTAGATCCAAAAGCATAGAAATGCATTTTTTTTTGTTACGGTGAGAATGTAAAAGGTTATAAGCTTTGGAATCCACTAACCCGTAAAATGGTTTTCTCTAGAGATGTGATTTTCAGGGAATTTAGAGCTTACTCAAGTGAAGAAAAACCAAAGGAGAAAGATAAGATAAAAATAGTGCACTTCGAGACAAAGATTGAGAAACGGGAAGATACACGTGGAAGAACAACCAAATGGATTAGAGGATGTAGAAGAAGAAGAGGGTTTAGAGAGTTCAGGTGATGTGCATGATGAGCATACAAAAGAAGAAGAGTAACAATATCCCCTTACTCCTACCTTGAGAAGATCCACAAGACAACAAAATCTAGTTGATAGGTATAGCCCATCTAATTACTGTTGTGTATTTGCTTTGTTGAGTATTGATGATGAACCTAGATCCTATAAGGAGGCTCTTTCTTTAGATGATGGCGAGTCTTGGATGTAGGCCATGCAGGAGGAAATGATGGCTTTGGATAGTTGTGATACCTGAGATCTTGTGAGTTTTCCCAAAAGAAGGAAGCCTATTGGTTGCAAGTGGGAATTCAAAAACATTTTTGGTGCAAATTGTTGGTTAGAGTGGTGAAAGGCAAGATTGGTGGCCAAGGGCTACTCCTATAGAGAGGGAGTTGATTTTGATGAAGTTTTCTCTTCTATTGCTAAGTTAGCTTCTATTAGATTCCTATTATCTATTGTTGTTTCTTATGATTTTGAAATAGAGAAAATGGATGTTAAAATTGCTTTCTTTCATGGGAATCTTGAGGAGGAGATTTATATGCAACGACTTGATGCTTTTGTTGTGAAAGAGAAAGAACACTTGGTTTATAGGTTAAAGAGATCTTTATATGGTTTGAAACAGGCACCTAGGATGTGGTACCAAAATTTTGATGCCTTTCCATTGAAGTTGGGTTTTGTTAGGAGTGAGGAGGATCATTGTGTTTATATTAAGGTTATTGATGACCAAATACTAATCATTGTCTTTTATGTTGATGGCATGTTGTTGGTAACAAAAAGGTGATGATTAGAGAGCTTAAGACGTAGCTTTCTGGCACATTTGATATGAAGGATTTGGGGGTTGAAAAATATATCCTTGGTATGGAGATCAGTAGGGATCAGGTTCATAGAAAGATTTGGTTAAGTCAAAGTATGTTGATACCATTTTGTAGAGGCTTAGTATGCATGACTGTAAACCAGTAAATATTCCATTTCCAGTTGGTATTATGTTTAGTTTAGACATGTATCCTAATTTTGATGATGGTTTTGAAGAGATGTCTAGCATTTCTTATTCTAGTGTTGTTGGTAGTTTGATGTATGCAATGATTTGCACTAGACCAGAAATAGCCCCAATAGTGGGAGTTTTGAGTAGGTTTATGTCTAACCCTAGTAAAGAGAATTGGAATTTTGTTAAGAGGGTGTTTAGATATTTGCATGGTACTTCAAGTTACTATTTGGTTTATCATGGTACTGATGATGTGGTTAAGTCATTAGACATACAGAGTTTTGTTGATGCAGACTAGGTAGGTGACTTGGATAGTCAAAGGTCCACTAGTGGCTATGTTTTTACTTTGTTTGGAGGTGCAATGAGTTGGATGAGTAAGATGCAGCCTACAATTGCATTATCCACCATCAAAGTAGAGTATATGGCTTATACACATGCCTCTAACGAGGCGGTTTGGTTATGACTTGGTAATGGTATCAGTTTTAATTGCAAGACAATGAGGATTAGATGTGACAGTCAAAGTGCCACATGTTTAGCCAAAAATCCTGTGTATCATGCTCGTACTAAGCATGTTGATGTTTAGTATCACTTTCTATGAGAAATGGTTGAGAATGGTTAGACCTTGATTGAGAAGGTTGACACTTTGGATAATGTTGTAGATTCTCTCATGAAGCTAATGACCATAAATAATTTCTCTTGGTGTAGGAAGGCCACGGGCCTTGATCACTATACTATATGTTTTATTTGTATCTCATGGATGTAATTGCAATGTATAATGTCATGTAGGGGAATATTATGATAGGTGGCATTATAATTGCTATCCTAAGTTGATAATTTTGTGTCTCCACATTCTTTAGAAAGTGTTCTAGAGGACATGAGGGACAAAATATTTATTATTTATTTTCCTATGACAAATTTTAATTGTATTCAAAGAGTTGGACCCACTACGATGACATTCCCTTTGGGTGTCCAACTTCTGGGTGGGGACCACTTTGCAATGCATTTCCTTTCTTGTTATTTGCAAGTTTTTCATGGTGGGGTGCCCAGGTTTTCAGGTTGGTGCATATTTTTGCATGAATCTATTGAAGTCGTTAGAGAGTTATGGAGCACTCAGTATTGACCATTTTTTATTGGCTATGATTTAGGCGCCCATGTGAAGGCCATGTGATCATTTAATATATTTCACCATGTTTCTAGGTTGTCCACTAAAGGGGCTGTGAGTTTTGATAGGCTGTCGTTAGGTCCTATTACTTTAGAATATAATATGTCAATTAGTCGACCAGGCAATGTCCAAGGCAGTTTGCAAAAGAAGATAATTTAGATAACTCATCTTAGATTTTCTATTTTTCTTCAAACTACGGAAATCAATTCTAGACTAAGGCTATTTAACTTATTATTTGGAAAATAATTTATTCTAGGAAAATTGGTAATACTTAAACTAAAAAGCATAAGATAACTAATTTATAAAACATCAAAACTAAACTAGAAAGCATAGAAATAAGAAAACCGAATAACTGATAAACTACGGAAGTGGAAAAGCAAGTGAACAGACTACAAAACATTTTCTTAAACAGTAAAAGATTCTAACATCTATGAAGAATAACTTATACTAAAAATAGTGGTGCTTCGGAACTTCAGACTCAACTCTTGACAGACTTTGACACTTCCTATTGAACAATTATTTATGTAACAACTAAAACAACATAGTAGTAAGTACTTATCTATTTAAACTAACTCCCCTTGAGTGGCCAACTCGCGGGTCAACACTTCGTTCTCAAATCACATAAGCTACAGGTTCAGGAGTCCTTCCATTATAAACAATTATCGTCCATAGTTCAACAACTTAGCAATTAACAGATGAAAATCCTTTCATTCACTAGTATTCAGAAATCATGTAAACATCATGACGTTACTACTCAGTCTTATTCATCTATTTTAAAATTATATTCTTATAGAAAAACTTATAACTAGATCCTAGATTCCAGATGGCATGGATAGCCATTGAAAAAGTCTTTTAACAACTTTAACTAACTTTCCATGTCTTTAAAATTCATAAACATAGAGAAGGCTCGAGATGAGCCATGAAGTTTTTGGTAACATAAATTAAATAGATAGTAACTAAATCTTCATTTCATCAGCTTGAAATTCAGGAGGAGGTTCACAACATCTATCTTCATTATCCTCAAGGCACGTGTTGGCTCGATATTTTGTAACAGCTTCTAGATGACCAATTATTCCTGACAAAAACATTCAAGTCAACCCATTAAACTTGTATTGGAAAATTTCCTCAATTGATCATAAGAAATAAATTTTGCATAATTTTCCTTAAAGATAAGCAATTATTTCTCCTAAAGTTTAATAAATTGGCACAAGCTTAGGATTGAACTTGTTAAAATAAGATTTTCTAATTTTATTATGATGAGGATATTTTTACCTCATCATTTTCGCCCCCACCTAATTCTTGGCAGGTCCTCCTGCTCCATAGTTATAACCCTAAGTTTTATTCCACTCTTCATATATGGCACTGAGATCATGTTCCTCTCTTGCTGTTCTATCAAATGCTTCAGGGTCATGAATGAACCCTTTGTGAAATATCACACTCTCCCTCCATTCATTGAAATGTATATCATTCTGATCAGTTGAAATATTGAAAGCAGGAGGTGGATGAAGTAGCAAAGGAGGCCTGTATTTCATTCCCATCCAATTTTTTCTAAGAGTTCTCAGGATTTTGACTAAAGCGTCCACTCTTCTAAAAGACCACCTGATATTAAGAGGGGAAATGACCTCTCTTTTCTTGAGGTAAGCAGGTAGTGGAGTGAACCTTTCTTCACAAGCATGCCATGCCTTTCCAATCAATTTTTACCCATGATTCATAAAATTATTGTAACACTGCCTGAGACTGTCATCATACTTCTCTTTCATTTTTCATTAATAAGGAGAGACAAAAATGTGTCTTTGAAACCACCAGGCCTAGAATTTGGGACCTTATTTGAAGACCCACTATCTTTTCTGCTTGTGCAAACTCTTTTGTATGCTCCTTCCAATGAATCTAGTTTCTCATGGTGGATAACAGGGCTCTTAATTCTACCTCTCCAACAAACAAACTGATAAAGAAATCTACATGATTTTCTAATAATAAATCATGCAAAAAGAATTCACAAATTAGATCTTGATCCTCAAGGGTTGAATCTACAAATATCTTAACAAATTATTTATCATTGGGCTCGTAAGGCTGATCATTGTAGATTCTAAATAATTTCCATCTTATCCATTGTTCGTTTAAAAAATGGAGTACAATCTAGATGGCCTTCTACAATTCAATAGACAAACAACAAGTTGACATGCATCCTGTTTTCCTCTGTATGCCCTGTGAAATGACTCCTTCAGGAGTACCAGTTCTTTCTTCAGCCTATAATTCTCAGTTTGAATGTTTCTTAGGAAATAACACTTTTCCATCCATTTCATTAGCAGTGGGGGAATGCGAATCTGGAACCAATCAATTACAACAGGCTATTTTTGAATTTCTTTGGACTCCATCTTTGGTTTCTCAGTGCATTTCGCCAAGTCTTGTTCTAGCTCCACAACTCTTTTGATGGAAGCATTTAATTCCTCAGTTTTTGTTTTCTTGTCTTCTTTAAAGGCTGTGAGCATAAGCACAATTTTTTTCTTTATTCTTTCAATTTCTGTATTCTTTTTTGCAATGTCAACACTATAAGTTTCGTGCTTTTGACTCAATTCTTGTGCTTGATCTTTCAAATTATAAATCACAGTGTCCTTTTCCTATAATCATATTTTTTAACCCTGTATTTCTTGATTCCTTTTATCTATTACAACAATATGTACCATCAATTCTTCTCTTTGCAATTCAACTTGTTCATTATTTTTGTACAATTGTTTATGTAGATCATCAATTTCTTTTTTACATTTTTCTAATTCTATAGTGGCATCACTTGTTTCAACTATTTCAATAATTCTATTAACAATAGGGCACAAATTACTTGGAATACCCTCTCCTCCTTCCTGCTCTCTGCCCTGAATTTCTTTAGTGAAGACCTCTTCCACATATGCAGAGTGGGAAGGAATCTCTTCGACTAAATCTTCTCTTTCTAAGGGTAATTCCTCTACATTGGCAGGCTCTGAAATCTCTACAGGCTCAAATGGCTGCTTAGGCTTTTTCTTTGTTGAACTTCCCTCTTTACCCTGCATTGGGGTTCCAGAGAATTTAGAAGCTAGGCGCTTACTCCTTCTTAATGGAAGAAGACCTTGGAAGGTGACAGGTGTCCTATTTTTCCTTTTTCTTTCCTTTCTAGGGTTAATCAAATTAGAATAAATAAGATCAACTTGTTTTGGCAAATGAGGGGTTTTGAATTTATTATTCACAAGGTTTGGCACTTCCTCACCAAGGGTGATGGGATTAGGAGCTTCCGGATTTGGAGAGTCCTCAAGGGAAATCTCTCTGAAAGGTGAAGAAATTTGGTGAGACAATTCTCTTGGTTCTATTGTCCTTTGTATTGAAGGCTTTTCAAATTTCTTTAAGAACTTTTCCCATTCGCCCTTAGATTTCTTGCGAAAATGGTACTTACAAATTAATTGAATTAACCCATGGTGCTTCAGTGGCCCAGACCCTATTTTATATCATTCTATGGAAGAGTTCAGAGAGTCATACAAAAATTCAGGCAAATTTACCCTAAGAGCAGGGTTCTCTTTCCCATGATGCAAATGGATCAGAAATCGGAAAGCAGGTCCTACTACAACAACTAGTTGACCTTCACAAGTGAAATATTTTATGATCTAAGCAACGAGAGTACCCCAGGGCTCTAGTATAGAGGCTCTTTGGAACCCTTTATTTTGTCCTCTAGTGCTAATTACTACCATGAGGTGAGGGTCTCCCTCTCTAACAAATAATTTGGATAATTTTTGGTACGTTATCCGAGAGGTTTCTTTTATTTTAATACCTAAATTTTCTAATCCAGACAAACGGGAAATGACTTTCAGACTCACCTTGAAATGCTTTCCATGAAGTATCACTTTTCCATTTGAGTAGTTCTCAGCAAACGAGCTCACCAACTTTTCATCATATCCTTCAAATTTTCTGATAAAATCCAACCACCCTGCCTCTTCAAACAGTTTGGAGATATTGCCCAATCCCAACAATTTTTTGGTTGAATTTGGTTCTGATTTATTTTTACCACTCCCCATTCTCATATTTTTCCACTCTGCAAGGATTTCAATCATGGCTCAAAGCTTTCACCCTGCTTTTTTGAAAATATTGCCTCTAAAATCACTTATTTTTCTTGTTTACAACTTATTATGCAATGATTTTCAATTTGCATGGAGGCATGCAAAAGGCTTTGCCATACAAGTAGTTGATCGCCGAGTGGCACAGATTGCTAAATTGGGAGTGAAGTTCGTGCCAATTAATTATTATTTATTTCGAAAATAACTACCTACTTAAAGCAAAAATTAGTACTTACTTGCATTTTGTGATCGTTCAAAGATCTCGTACCTTACAGATTTGATAGAATGACGTGAAGGTATTGGCTGAGGTAACAGCAGATTTATTATGGCGTAAATGTAGAATTTTATGGATGACGAAGCTATTAATGAGAACTGTGGAGTTTGGTGGGTTTATTGATGATAAAAAAACAAGATAGGAAGATAGGTGTACAAGATATAATGATGGAAGTATTGTGAAATTTTGAATTTATGAAAAAGGTGGCGGAATACAAATGAACAAGTTCCAGAGTACGCAATTGACATCACGCTCAAAACTAGTGCATAAGTTCTAAAGCACGCAAGGGTTTGTATTCGCGATGGAGAAGGCGGACAAGTTCTGGAGCAACCGTGGAAGACGCAACTGTGACAACGATGAAATGAAAGTTCTGGAGCATCGCTGAAAGATGCAGCCAGAGAAGGAATGAAATGAAGGTTCCAGAGCATCACTGAAAGATGCAGCTGGAGAAGGAATGAAATGAAGGTTTTGGAGCATCTCCAAAAGATGCAGCTGGAGCAGCAAAGGAATGAAGGTTCTGAAGCATCACAAAAAGATGTAGCCGGAGAAGGAATGAAATGAAGGTTCCGGAGCATCACCGAAAGATGCAGCCGGAGCAGCAACGGAATGAAGGTTCCAGAGCATCGCTGAAAGATGTAGCCGGAGCAGTAACAGAATGAAGGTGGAGTGACAAGACTTAAGAATTTTGAACTTCAGGAGCTTTGAACCTTAGAGTAGGAATGCATTTTTGACATGATGAGTTTTGTACAAGTTTCGGAGCATTGGGCATAAGGACCGTCAAGTTCCAGAGCATCTAGCATAAGGATCATACCGTTCTAGAGCATCTTTGGACAATGCTCTGAAAGTTATTTTCTTCCTTTTTAAGAAGTCCTGCAAAATGGAACAAAAAATTAGCTAGGTCCAAAAGAAAAACAAAATTAATGAAGATATATTAATAAAGAAAAGTATCTTGGCATAAATGTCTTTTTATTACACATTTTCAAAATTATTATTTATTTTTGTTTTTTTAAAAACATTTTTACCATATAGACTCTTCCTTGGCAGAGTCAACACATTGGACCTCGCCCTGCATTTCCACCATTCTTGAGAATTCTTCCCTTTTGACTGGCTTACGGTAGAAACATAGGCGGTGACGATTAACTAAGAGGGTTCGAGTGTCACCATCTATTGGTTTCAGTTGAACAATTCCATTCGAGAAGACCTCCAAAATTTCATAAGGTCCCAACCAATGAGTCTTGAGCTTTCCCCTATGATCTTTGTACCTTGAATTGTGAAGCAGGGCCTAATCTCCATTATGGAACTCCCTCTCTTTAATATGTTTGTCGTGCCACTCTTTCTGTTGATGTTGAACTAATTCAGTTTGATGGACAACGTCTAGGCGAGGCTCATCCAATTCACTTAGTTGCAGAACTCGTTCGACTTGGGCTCGTTTTAAATCTAGGCCTAGTTCCATAGTTGTTCATAGAGTTTGTAGTTCAAACTCAATGGGAAGAAGAGGTTTCTTCCCAAAAGAGAGCTCATAGGGACTGAATCCAGTCATGGATTTCCAGGTTGTGTTGTATGCCCAAACAACTTTAGGAAGTTTCCTGTCCCAATCTTTTCTTCCTGAAGAAACTATTTTTGTTAAAATGTTTTCAAGCTCTCTATTAGTTACTTCCACTTGGTCGTTTGCTTGAGGGTGGTAAGGGGAGGACTTCCTATGGATTACCTGAAAATGGTTGGTAAATGCCAAAAGCACCTTGGACATAAATTGGGGTCCCTGATCAGTAAAAATAGTTCGAGGGGCTCCAAATCTAAAGAAGATTTTATTATAGAGGAAGTTCGCGACTTGCTCTTCCCTAGCTACTCGTAAGGCTTGAACTTCTGCCCATTTTTTTAGGTAATCAGTGCAAACCAATATGTACTCTTTCCCTTGAGAGGAAGGATCTATGGGTCCGATAAAATCTAAACCCCATTTCTCGAATGGTTCAAGCACTACCTGTGGCAGTAAAGGCATTTCTGAGGAAGTAGTTGGTCTTCGCACTCTCTGACATTCATCACAATGATGAACATAGTTCTTAATATCTTTATGCATTGAAGGCCAATAGTATCCCGCACCTTAGATTTTATGGGAAGTCCTCTTCGCAGAGTAGTGCCCTCCTGAAGGATCATCATAACAGGCCCTTATAATGCTATAGGTTTCGTCCGCTCTCACACATCTTCTTAAGACCATATCTGGTCCACAATGAAATAACATCCCATTTATCCACTTGAATGGGGCACTTTCCTTGATGAGTCACTTCTTTTGTTTAGTTGTGAATCCTAGGGGAATCTCAGAAGCAGCTAAATAGTTAGCGCTATCTGCGAACCAGGGTGATTTTACAGAAACTGCAAACATATTTTCATCTGGGAACTCATCCTGTACAAGAGTACTGTCACCCTTGTCATGTTTGATTCATGATAGAAAATCTGCTACTATATTATATTTCCCTGGTTTGTCAAGAATTGTAGCATTAAACTCTTGAAGGAGTAACAACCATCTCATAATTCGACCATTAACTATAGGTTTGTTCATTAGGTATTTTACAGCTGAATGGTCCGTATAAACTATAACCTTATATCTCGTAATATAGTGGTGGAATTTATTAATGGCATGAACAAAAAACTAAGAATTCTTTTTTTGTGGTTGTATAGTTTCTTTCTGCCGAAGTAAGATTCTTACTGATAAAATATATGGCATATTTTCCTCCACTCTCATCTTCTTGTCCTAGAACTGCACCGATAGCATCGTCAGAAGCATCTGCATAAATATGGAAAGGAATACTCCAATTTGGTCCTCGCAGAATGGGAGCAGAGACAAGCTTTTCCTTAATGGTTTCGAATGATAGCTGACACTCTGGTGTCCAAACAAACTCTACTTCTTTCTGTAAAAGAAAGAACATAGGAGCTGCTTTTTTACTGAAGTCTTCAATGAACCTTCTATAATAACCTGCATGTCTAAGAAAAATTCAAACATCTATTTGAGTTTGAGGGTTAGTCAACTATTGAATGACCTCAATTTTCTTGGGGTCGACCTATATTCCCTCAAAGGAAATATGATGTCCCAAGACTATTCCCTATTCTACCATTATTAAACATTTTTCATGGCTAAGAGATAGTCTATTTTCTTCGCACACTTGTAGGACTCGATCAAGGTTCTGAAGAGCTTTGTCATATGTTGACCCATAGACTGTAAAGTTGTCCATATAGACCTCTACACAGTCATTAATGAGTGCAACAAATATAGCAAGAACAACTCTCTAAAAAGTCGCTGGAGCGTTACAAAGTCCAAAGGGAAGCACTTTGTATGCAAATGTGCCCCAAGGGAAGGTAAACATGGTCTTGTATTGGTCTTCTGGGGCAACCTGTATCTAATTGTAACCACTAAATCCATCTAGAAAGGATAAATATTTCCTTCCAGCCAAGTTGTCCAACACCTGGTCAACAAATGGTAGGGGAAAATAATCTCGATGAGTGGCTTTGTTGAGTTCTCTATCGTCTACACAGATTCTCCACTTCCCATTTTTCTTTCGCACGACCACCATAGGTAATACCCACTCACTATCAGAGATAGGATAAATAAATCCTGCTTGGAGGAGTTTCTCAATTTTAATTTTGACTAGATCCTTTAATGCAGGATTGAGTCTCCTCTAAAGCTGGCGAACAGGCCTTATACTGGCGTCAGTATAGATATGATGAGTACAGACACTTGGGTGAATTCCCCTCATGTCCATATAATCCCAAGCAAAAGATTTAGAACTGGTTACCACCACATTAAATAACTTATCCTCTTGTGTTTCTGTTAGCTAGCTATTGATGTTCAAAGTTTTTCTTGGTAATAGTATAATCGATTTTGTCCCAGGATGGACCGAAGTGACAGCATAAATTGGTCGCAATAAGGTATTGAGGGGACAACTATGAGGTATAAGTCGATGAAACTTTGTAATATCTTCAAAGAAATGACTTGTTCTGGGAATCATATTTGCTAAGGGATAAAGCATTCCCATTGTAGCATAGCTTTGCTCCATCCCGCTTATATCAATTGGTTGCCCAAAAATTCTTGGGGCATCCATCATTTCTTCCTCATTCGGGGTTATAGCAAGGCATGCTACATCATTTACTAACTCTTCCTCCAATTATTCTCTATGTTGTTTAATTACTACCATGGCTAGTGAGGCCAAACTGTCTTGACCGCTAGATTCTTCTGGTTCATCAACCCATACCTTTTTATGCTCGGTTGGTTTAGCAGGGGGATATAAGAACAAACGTTTACTATCTTGACCATGCGAAATGGTCATTCCTCCTTCCCTGTAATCAATCTTAGCAGCAACCGTGGCCAACCATGGTCTCCAAAGAATTATTGGATAACTGTCTTTAGGTGTAAGTGACTGGATTACTTGTAAGTCAACTGGATATTCCTATCCATCAACTTTGACGAGAATTTTTTTAATGACGTCTTTTGGGATGGCTATAGATTGGTTTGCCATCTGTAAGACTGTGGTTGTAGGACGTAAATCAGTTAGTCCTAACTTTTCCATTATATCCACAGTCATCACGTTAATAGCTTCCCCAAGATCCACTAGTGTGTTTGGTATTGCTACCTCATTGATTGTAAAAGTTATAAGTGGACTCCCAGGATCATCATATTTTGGAGCAATAGTCTTTCCAGATAGAAAATCAGCTAAATAACCATCAATATGAATGGTATTTATCTTTTTTTGCTTCCTACCTAGCATTTTAATACATAGTTGTTTGATTAACTGGTTCAACTCAGGAATTTCCTTTATTGCTTGCAATAGAGGAACTTGAATTTGTAATTGCTTAATCTCTTGAATTAATGTAGTTTCAGAAGCCATATTCACTTCTGGAGTATCTTCCAGAGTTATTAACTTTAAACATTTCAGATATAGTGCCATTGTTTTCTCTTTTGGAATGGACTCCTTCTTAGATTGACTCAAGGACTGACCTTCCTCCTCCCAAGATAAATCAGCAGCTCCTGCTACTGAGAAAGGCTCTTTATCCTTGGTGGAAGTGTCCTGACTAGGTAACTTGTCTCTTAGTGGACTTTTAGGCTCAAGTTCCTCTATTATCTCTTCAATAGTTGGGGGTTGAAGAGTTCTACCAGAGTGCAACTGTATATTGCCGAAATGTATCGCATTCAGTCCTATAACATTGTCATGTTCGATAGAATAGACTGGTGTATTCTGGCGATTATTCTTAGGATTGGGGAGTGGTTGCGCTGGAAGCTGAGGTTGGTTGACCTTCTCATTCTGAGGAAGGTTTTGTGCCAGAGGTAACAAATTATGTTGTTGATTCCTCCTGGGTCTAGTATAAAATTGATTTTGTCCCTGATTCCATTGGGGGGCAGCATGTTGTTGATACCATTGTTGTTGTGAATGGTTCGACCACTGTTGATTTCATATTTGCAAACACATTATTAAGTTATATTTCTAAAAAATTCACCTTGAATTTCCAATCGATGGTTTGGAATGTCTTAGGGCCATGACACAATATTTCATGACTTCCTCGACAATGTCTGATGGAAGAGTATGGATAACATTCTCAATTTATATGAGGAAGTCCATTTTAGGAATAACATGGGGAGACAACACAAAACCAATACATCTTTTTAGAACCTTGATGGCAAGAGGATCTAAGGGAGCATTAGAAATGTTGACCACTAACTTACAATTCCAATAATGAATTAGTGGAGTATCAAGGGAATTACTAAGACGAGTCAAAGAATGACAAGTGATTTGGTGAGATGAATGAGGATAAAGACACTTCTCGAGAACATTTGAGAAGGGGGAAGAAGGAGGATGTGTGGGGACTGGTAAAAAATAAAAATAGGGTTGGTACTTGGACTGAGATTGGCATTAAATAATGAGGGAAAAGGAGATGTCTCATTCAAGGAAGACACGTGGAGAGAAGAGGTTGAGTGGTGGGGAGAAGAGATAGAGGGAGGAGGAATAATTGGTCACTGAACTGCATAGGGATGGGCTTGAGGTGAGCCATGATCCAAGGAAAATATTTCAACGTAATTAATGTTGGGAGAAAAAATTAAATGAGGAGAAATTTTACCAAGGGAGTGCGTACCTGACACTATTGGATGCATGTTGTTGATAGATGAGCGTTTCTAGTTTAAAGTTGCATAGAGGGCACCAGCTTGGACCCACTGACAAGGATATATCCATACATTCATGATTGGTTTAGTGTAATTTCCATTAGAGATAAGGGTGACCTAAGCATGGTTTGAGGCGAGGGATACCGAGAGGTGGAGCACTAAGTGGTTAAGATGTGACAAATATTTAAAGTGGTAGGTTGTAAATACATGCATTGGAATCAATTATGTAGAGAGAACAATTGTTGGAGGGTGACCAAAAGTTTCTCAACTTTCTACAGATTGGTGTGGAGGAGTAAAACAAGGAATCCATGGGTAGACCAGTGAGTGGAATCCATGGAGCTTAAGTTTAGAGTTTGGTAAAGAGTTTTTCACCACGCTTGAAACTTGAGAAGAGACGTCGGACAATGACAAAGGAAAGATTAGAGTGGGGGGACAAGGTGGAGACAAAGAAGAGCAAGTTGATAACAAAGAGTGAAGGTTTGGAATGAGGTTGCAAGGAAAGGGTGGGGGAGAAGAGGAACGTCGTTTGCAATGCAGAGAGTAAAACATTTTCTACTATCTACTTATATACTCTTCTTGCCTACCTATGGATCTTGTATTGTATATGTGTGTGTCTAAGCTACAACACATGGCTACTCCATATATATTAATTCATAATAAAATATACATTAAGTCTTGGGCTCCTATCTTGTGTACAGAAAGCAGGTTGAACCTGCAACTATTTTACCTAGATCATTACATATCTTTCCTTATATTGCTTTAGGTTATAACAAAATCTTGAGCTCCTCACTTATTTTTTGAATTAAATATTTTGTATCGAGTATACTAATTACTTTAACCTAATTTCCCACTCCTACTCTTGTTGATGAATTAGAACATCCATTCAAGGCCAAATGTGGGTTCCAGATTTTTTGCCTTATTTTGGTGTTGCACTAGTGCTATTATTCTAAAGTTTGAGAGAATGGAAGTCACTGAACTGTAGCCCCCCATTTCCAAATGCCTCTTAATGTACTACAACATTAGGATACCCACACCCAACCTTTTTGTTCAAACTACCTCCTTGGATTCCCCCCAAAAAATATTCTTTATCAACTCCTTTGTAAGGGACCTAACCATCTCCTTTGACTCCCCTAAGTCCATAATGAAGCCACAAATATAGATGAAATTTTTGTATTGACTATGTATTGATTTTATTCTACAAGGAAGTCTTCAATTAACACCCACCTTACCACCATCAAAATGAGCCCATGGTGTGATTTAAACACCATCTTTAACCATTGGTTCATTATCACTTCAAGAAAGGTTGTCTACCTTTTAGAACTTACTAGGAAAATTGGAGTATCCATTACTCTCTCACCATAGATCTTCACCAAGAAATTGTTATGGCCTCTGTTTCTTCTTGAATCAACATAAATAGGTTGCTTCCTATCCATTTTGTATGAAGACCTTACTTAAAATGTGTTAAATGGAAGGGAAATGTCTTCTAAATGATTTCTTTGTTTCTTTCGCCTGCACTACCTACAACTGAGATGATTAAATTGTACTTTGTGAATGATTGAAGAAATTATTTCATGGTTACTACCACCCAATTCAACACTAAGGAGGAGTGTATGCTGCTAGTTACTCTCATTATATGACACCCATTTAGTTTGGATTGTATCCAAAATCATGTGACCAAATAGTCCTTATTGAATCCTGATTTTTGGATGGTCCTCTTAATCCAATTAAATATCACAATTTATCCTTACCTTATCACTCGAGTCCCATCCCTATTTGTTCTATTTCATCGATCACCTTATTGGCTAAAATATGAGCCTCCATGTTGGCCTTACGGTACACGTAATTGGCTACATAGTTTTTTAGGCTTGTTGTCAGTTCTAACACTACATCCTACAAGGCCTTCAATTTCTAGTTTCGCAAAGATTTGCTTCTAATGGCATTTATGATTATTGTTGAGTCCCCTTCAATTTTTAATTAACTAATTTTTGATTTTAGACAGTTTTAATCTGTGAATTAGGTCTCGTAATTTCGTTTTGTTATTTGCTCCCTTCAATAATGGTTTTGATTCTTTACATATAACTTTTCTATTCAAATCTCTTATGATGCATCCAACCTCTAATATTCCAAAATTTTCTTTGGATGCTCCATCAAAATTTAACTTATACCACTTGAATTGAGATGTCCTCCATTTTGCTTCTGTTTGATTGATTCAGGACTCAACTCCCCCAACCCCACTAATAAGAATATATATTACTTATATATAATAAGTATATTTAACTAATTTTAATAAGTTTACAAAATATAAATAATTATATATCGACCCTCTTGAAGGTTGTGTGGTTGGTTAGGCCCAAACCAAACCTTGGAAGGTTGAACATATATGGGGTTGTTAGCCAAAACTACAAATCCCAACAACTATAATTTGGGGGGCCTCCCTCTAATCGGATCATAAGGAATTATCCTATTCAATCATCCACCTCAACTATAGAATAGAAAGTTGGCAACTGGCTAATCCCTTAAAATAACTTAGGGGCTTCCAATAACGATAGATGAGATAGAACCCAAGGTAAGTGATCCATCCATTTGCCAATCGGAGAAACAAACTAAACCATCTAGCTAAATTGAATAACTCCATCCAATGACTAGCTAAACAATCAATATTTTTGGGGGGTGGGGGTTCAATTTGATCCGAGGATTGGGAAGAGAGGGTCCATCCACCAATTGACACTATATAACCTTCAACCCCTTGGCCCAATACCAACCAAAGGTTTCTACCTTGTATACGTAACATGTCCCCACTCCCTTGTTGATATTTTCTAAATATTTATCTAGCCCCACCCCAACTAATCTACCACCACTACAAATAATCTACCTCCCAGGGGGGGAACCCTATAGTTCCTACCCAGGTGGGGGGGATTATAGTAGTTGCCTAATCCTACTTCTCCCACCTAGAATTATTGTTGTTCCAAAGATAGCAGAGAGTCCATAGTAGATTTTGTTACCAAGATTCAGAAGTAGGGATACCAGAGGTGATCCACTCAAAAGCCTATCCCTACTCCAGTTGTAGTGCTAGTTTCATGTCCAATCACTCACATAGTAGCGCAGTAAGGACCTTTATCTTTTAGTCAACAACATAAGCGCCAATCACAAATCCCAATTAGTGCTAAAAGCAAAACCACGAGCGTGTTTACATGCAATAGAGATAAAGTCAAAAACAACAGTGCCTACCCCAGCCTACCTTCACTCGGTTTCATATCTAAATCTAGACCTAACAGCTACCATTATTGAACTAGCGAAAGATATAGGAACCAACCCATTTTGAGATTAGGATTGAAAGCCATCCATAAGTAGTGGTTTAGGTTGACTAGGTAGTTTCATCAATTACAAAGGAAGCAAGTAGCTTGAAGGTTCCATATGCAATCGTTGTTTGAGAGGTTCCCGATTGAGATTTGGCATCATCGGTCCCAATGTTGAATCTATTTGAAGACTAGGTCCTTCATGCTCTCACCTAATATTTTCTAGAATATGTCCCTATCATATCCATCCATAGGTGTTTACCACCATGTTGGTGGTTTTGGATCTTATACTAGAAGGTATGCTATTGGATAAACTGGTTCTGGTTAACAAAGTGAATCACCCACCTGGATCAATTGCTTAGTTTAGACCTATAAGTATTACTCCTACATCCCTTGTCTTTGTCTCTATTCTAGGTGCTCTAGAGGCTATGCACATAATGGTTCTTCTAGCTCTACTACCGATAGCTTAGATGCTGGAACAATTGGTACTACCTCTGATGCTTCTGCCCTAGCTTATAGCTTTGCCTCTGGGGAACAATTAATCTACCTCCCAGCCCCCCATAGTGAACCCACCACCCAAGGCAGGTATGGTCGGCGGGGTCCACCTTGGGTATTATCTATTTGCTGGGTGGGCTGGAATCATAGTTCCCCAGGAGGATATAAACAAGATGTGTCTTTTCCTTTGCTACTAATGATTCTATTTATGCTATTGATGGTGCTATTGGATATGTTAATAGGTATTCTATTGTAGGCTATGCTACTAATGCTAGACATTGAATTTCTTAAGAAACATAATAAATGACTTATGCTACTGGTCTTGCTTAAATAATTGAATCTACATTCGGGCCCACTAATACTAGAAACTGCTTCTACCTCTACCTCTGCCTATGCCAAGTGCTAGATAAGGAATTGCATCTTGATCACTAAACTTAGATCTGGACTCACTTCTTAATCCTTTGCTTTAATTGCTGGAAAACAATACACACATGTGTGGGGATGGAACTATTGCTTCCCACCCACCTATTCACTTCATTCATATGAGGTTCACAATAAAGGTGGTGCCCTCTCCTCAAGGAACTATAATTCTTCCCGGTGGGAGGGGATAACCATTAGGTAGGTGGATATAGGATAACAGGTGGGAGGGGATCCAAAACTATATCCACCCATGGAGCACCTTCTATTCAAACTGAGTGGGAAGGTCCCTACTATTCTAAGGTAGTCGAGATGGTTTTGGGGAGATAGAATGGAGAATGAATGAAGTGAATGCTTTCCTTCATGGTTGGTGGCATAACTCATAAATGCGGGATACTTGAACTAGTGGTCATCTATTCTGTATATCATGACTGATAGACTAACTGCATGATATGGGAGGGGCTATTGAGCCTAGAGCAAAAGTGAGGCATTTCAGTTAGAGATTGTCGAGTGATTTACGCAAGTAAAGAACCTTACCGGGAAATCAAATGAGCATCCCTCACTCAGTGGATCTCCATTAGTTAGTTTGACCACATCATAGATTTTCCCACATCCATCATAGAGTGAAGCTAGAGGGGTTAGATCTTCTAGCGAAAAGAAAGAACAATACCTAGTAGAGAGAGACAAATAAAGATCCCTTTCAAAGTAGAGCCTTGTGCCAACACTTAGTTGAAAGAGTTAGTAGTTCCTTCTAGTGTCGGTCAAAATAGATCTTGTTTCTTATATGGTCATTCGTTCCTAATAATATTGCCTTGGCAACATAAACCCAGTTGGTGTTGTTGGAGTCTGTCTCATGATAACTATTACTAGCAATCGTCCCCACTCCCATGGCACTATAGTTATAGAGTAGATAGGGTGGCGACTAGAGGAGAGGAAAACCTCATTGAAACTAGGATCAATGGCCTTAAGTAGATGAGGGAGAAACCCCTAGTAGCTATAAAAGCTCCTGTAGCTCCGCATGAGTAAATAGGATCTTCAATATGGATAACAATGAGAATATGTTTACCACTTTGCATGCATAAGGCACAAAAAACTGATCACAGTGAATGGCATTGACAGTTGAAGTTGCCTAGCGGTAAATCTACTTCCTGGTAACACACTCTCTCTCTCTCTCTCTCTCTTTCTATATATATATATATCTATTTACAACCCTTTATAATAAATTTATATATAACTCATATTTAGTTATTTAAATATAATATAATTAAATAGTTTATATAACCAAATATAATACAATTTTATTTATATAAGTATAATCCAAATATATAATTTTTATAATTATATAATATAAATATTTAATTATAAATACACACACACACATATATAACTAAATACATATAATATTTAGTTATATAAATACAATATAACCAAATATATATGTATATATATTTAAATCTTTATTATTTATATATTAATTATAATATTACACATTCATGTACATATAGATATACTTATGCACCTATATACATTGTTGGGTATATTGTAATGTCTTGTAAGTGCTTTTGTCTTTTGTCTTTTTATATTATTTGTCTTTAATTTGCATGCATATTTATTTGCATAGATCTTATTTTTTGTAATTTATATCCATTGTAAATATATAAATTATGTCAATACACACACACACACACACACACACACACACACACACACACACACACACAACACACACACACACACACACACACACACACACACACACACACACACACACACACATATATAATGTCTCATATAATTTCCGACTTATATAGATATATATATGCATTTATCTTGTATATTTATTATTCTTATCAAATATGGTTTGTAATCATTTATATTAAATATGTCTTGTAATTATATATTTACAATTATATATATATATATATATATTTGCATATATCTTGAATTTTTATTATTCATTTTTAAATGTCTTGTATTTAATTATTTTTATACTCATATAAGGTCTTTCTATGATTTACTTAGTAGTGAGGTTTTCTCTTGTAATTTTGTATTCACACCTTGTGGTCTAAGTGGTAACATCCTTATGCCTTGATTCACATGTAGCCTGTCTCTCTCTTCCTTCACCCTTATTTTTATAGTTTGTTCTTGGTCTTCAACTTACTATGCTTGTCTCCTTGAGCTCTCTACCATCACCTTGATGTTGGATCATAGAGTGTGATCTAAAACATTGATGTAAAAATATCTCACACAATCTAATCCTGAACAACAACAATAATCACTATGGATTGTGAAAATTTGATATCATTAAAAAAAACATTACTAATAAAAGAATAATACATTAAATTATAGAAAACCAAGTATAATTAGATATTGTAAGAAGTAAATGAGATTATGCAACTAAAATAGTAGTAGCATTTGAGATATAATAGTTGAAAAATATTTTTAATATAGAGGGCAGACATAAAAATATGAGCAACAAGACAAAAAAGTTTTTTTTTAATAAAAGTAAGAAGATATATAAGTTTAGAAATCTATAATTGAGCTAAAGACTCATAAAATAAATAGTAGTTTAAGTTGTAACATTTGATAGGCTCAACAAAAATCATATGAGACCAATACAAAATAGACATAAGATAGTCCAAAAAATAGATCATGCACAAAGATTGCTCAAACATCTAGGGAAGACAACTTTGAGCTTTGATTCATCCAACATCAATGACTAGATTACCAATTTTAGTCCAAATCACGCTACTAATTCTCCTATTCCAACTATTCCAACTAACTCTAAAATTAATTTAACTTTCTAATTTGGCTTACCTTGGGCAACAAAAAAAATTAATAACAAAAGGGGTAATTTTTTTATTGAATTAGTAAATCAGTACAAGGCAAAGGATCGCAACGGGCCTACCAAGGGTCATAGGCCCCGAACAAAGCCATTGATAAACCCCAAGAAACATCTCATATTCTCCATAATAAGATCCTCTAGCAATTGGAAAAGGTCCACTAAAAGGCTTCCCCGGTCTTCCAAACTCCAAGTCCCCATATGCTCAGAAGCCCATTTAGCCAAGTAATTTGCCACCTTATTCCATTCCCAAGGAATATGACAAAAGGTGACAGTCCAACACCTCATCCAGAAAAAATATTTTCTTGACCGGGCCAACTGCCAATTCGCACCATCCCACTGTGGCTTATTCAACATCAATCATAATCTATGAATACGACTCACATATTATCCTTCTCCAACCAAGGGCACAGGCTCATTTCAAAGCCAAAAGAATAGACAACACCTCCATAAAGTTGTTGGTTTACTAAATTCTATACATTGAAAATAACACAACCACCCTTGAACTATCTCTTCCAATACCACCAACTCTAGTATGCCCAGGATTACCTCTGGAAGACCCATCAATATTGATTTTCAACACCCCATGAGGAGGGGGATTCTAACAACCAATTCTCTGAATCTTCCCTTTGGCTAATCCCCCAGTCTAGGCTGAGGGGAACTCTTATCACAGTTAAAAAGATCCAATGTCTAAACCACAACCATATCTCTTGGATCCAAAGGGACAAACAAATCACACTTAGTCACTAAAGTCTCTAGAAGAACACCCAAAATCCTATGCAACAAAAAGTTATTATAGAAAAACAAAACTATATATAAGTTGAGAAACGATAATATAAAGGTTTCGTAGTATAAACATGAAATAATAATGAACCAAAAAGTTTACTTATACAAATGCTAGTAGAATCACCACTCAAAATCCTCCACCACAAACCACTTTGCAGATAGGTCTTCATCATCCACTAGATGATTAATTATTTCTTGAGCATTCTTGATCTAAAAATGATTAACATAATTGGTAAGGCCTTCATTGTACAAAGTATCATTAAGAGAAGAGACTAGAAGCCAAATCAAAAATGTAATGCCCACATTTATCTATGGACAAAACTCATTAGAGAATGAACCCATTTTTTTTAAGCTCACAAATGTCTCACGAGGGAAACTAAGTGCTTACAAGTACTTCAAGGGAATAAAATAATAAAATAATATGATCAATATATGTAAGATGCCAATGTACTCAATATATAATGGGTTTCACTCTCTTAGACATGAAACAATAATAAAAAGGTTTCCTAATATAAACATGAAGCAATAACCAACCGAAATGCTTCCTTATACAAATGCTAGTAGAATCACCGCTCAAAATCCTCCACCACAAATTACTTAGTAGATAGATCTTCACAATCCATTAGATTAATTATTGCTTGAGAATTATTGATCTAAAAATGATTAGCATGGTTAATAAAGCCTTCATTGTCCAAAGTATTGTTAAGAGAATATAATAGAAGCCAAATCAATAAAGTAATGCCCACATTTATCTATGGACAAAACTCATAAGAGAATGAAACTATTTTTTTTAAGATCACAAATGTGTCACAAGGGAAACTAAGTGCTAGAAACATACTTGAAGGGAAGAACATAATAACAAAATACAATAAAGTGATGAAAGGTTCCAATGCACTCAATGGACAATGGGGTGCTCTTTTAGACATGAAACAACATTGTAAAGGTTTCCGAATATAAATATAAAGCAATAATAAACCAAAAAATTTCCATATACAAATGTTAGTAGAATCACCACTCAATGTTGATGCCGAGGGTACTCCACTCTCTCAATCAAACACAAAAATCAAGCTCACAAGCAATGCTCTGCCTAAAAAATAATTGCAACAACAAATAATACTCTATTCAAATTTAATATCCAAATCAAAATAATTCCCCACAAAATACATACAATTTCATTATGCAATCTCCCAAAGTTAACTCATTTATAAATCTACAACTTTTAATACAAACAAGAATTTTATCTATTTACATACATTGATGTGATTTGCATTTGTCAAATTCTTCATTTTCTCTGATTTGTGCGCTACTCTCCACAACCCATTTCCAATCTTCTATCTAGAATCCACTTTAACATTGGTTGTGCATTTTATTTCTTTAGTTTGTAATCCTTTGTCTGACTTCCACTTTCTCTCTACCACATTTCCTTTTTCTTCTCATCATATGGCACCTCATTTCTACCAATTATATGGCCAACCTCTATGTCTTCCTCATATGTGCATTATTTTTAGTTAAAACTAAACACTTACCTTATACGGGGCCCCTCTTATCATTGTTTCTTTCTACAATTTCTAGAAATTTTTCTTCCTCTTTATGTTGCACACCACTCTTCATGTAGCTTACAAACTACTTGATTGCAATTTAAAAATACTTTTAAAATGGTTGCACCCTAGTCCTCTCTTCTCCCATGCAACCCCCTCTCATATTTGACCTGCCTTTTTTATTTAATTCTCAGCTATCCTTTGGTGCTAGCATGCCCCTTCATTTTCAACTTCCTATAAGCCTGTCCAACAACTTTTGTTGCATTAATTTTTTTTTAACTTATGGTATTATTTGACCTTGAAACTATTGAGAGTGTCACAGGTGCTGACAGGTGGAAAATGCAAAGTGCTCCATTTCACTTGAAATTTTTCCCAATTATGTGTTATCACCCCCTCAAGTCCTTCACAAAAGGATTTCGCTCTAGCCTCATAAATTTTGAAAATTTAAACTTTCTGTAAACTGCCAACATTTTAAAGAAAATTTTGACTTTAAAATATCTCAAACTAGGAAATATTTGAATTTAATTTTTTTCACATTTCACATGGTACCTCCAAGAATTTCCTCACAAAAGGATTTTACTTGATTCCTTACAAATTTTCTAGAAATAATTTTCAAAATTGCCCATGGAGCCTTAAAACGATGTTTTGGAGAAAACGAATTGATAGTTTGATTGCACAACACAGTTCCTTATGCTGAGAGATGCAAAAAAATCCTAAACAAACCAAATCTAAAATTAAAAAATGCAAATATTTTTGGTTGATGTGGATAACTCATTCACTCGAGATGCTCATGCATCAGACACATCGAGTAGAAAGATTGTGAGCATAGGCTCATAATGGTGGAGTTAAGTGATAGAGCCACTCTTTGATATTGTGAATAATTTGCAGTGAACTCCATCAATGTATCAAGTGAACCAAAATTGTTTCTTCCTTTTCTTTCAGAAGGTCTCTCCAAAACACGCGTCATCTCCCTTCAACAATACTACATTCTCTTCCTTCTCCCCCTCATAGACTCATTCCAACCATAGCTTGAATCCTCTACCATATACTCTCTATTCTCTTCTTCTCATTTGAGGAATCCATTCCTCCACTAACCATCCACCTCAACAAAAAACAACCCGCAACATCCTCTATCGTTTCTACACACAACCACATAACATCTACACACAATTTTGCAATTGCATCTTCTACTTTCACTTTTGCAAACAAATTAAAATTGGTGTTTACCCCTTTCTTTTTCATAGCCACAACATCGAATTTCACTTTAATATCTTCCACATCCTCATTAGCTACAACCTTTCATTCATCTCCCTTCGATGTGACAATAAGCTTTGACATCCATTCTTCCTTAATTGCCAACATTTGTGCCAACAAATATTCTTCACCATGCTCTATTGTTGCAACCTCTTCGCTACTCACTTCCTTCTGTTCTTCTCTTTTCTCCATGCTTTCATCATAACATGTACTCGTTGTAACTTCTTCAGTAGGGGTTGCTCTCACATTTTCCTCTTTCCTTCTCAGGCTACAACACTCATTTTTGTTGTCCTCTTTCTTCTTCTTTCTCTTTTTTATCAATTTCCTCTCACTTTTCCAACATTCTTTTCCAATTTCTCAAGCCTCACCTCGATCTTTCCTACTTCCTCATGAACTATATGTCCCATTTGTTCAAACTTCTCATTCTCCATTTTCTCCCAATACTACTCCCAAATAAATATTCACACAGGTCTCCTCACAATCCATCCCATCTTTTCTACTGCAATCTCACCTCAAATCACATTATTCGCAGCTTCAAGCTCTCTTGCCACTCAGGACTCCTCACACACCTGCAACAACCCTCACGATCTTCTTCTCTACAACCTTCTTTCTTCCACTCAACCCATTGGTCTTGGTATAAGTTGTCTCATGTTCGATAATTGTCTTATGCACTCAAAACCCTAGGCTCTTATACCAATTGATGATTAGGGTACTCCCCTCTCTCACTCACACACAAAAATCAAACTCACAGTTAGTGCTCTAGCTCAAAAAAAATTGCAGCAACAAATACTACTCTATTCAAATTCAATATCCAAATCAAAACAATTCCCCACAAGATATAAACAATTTCATTCTGCAATCTCCCAATGTTAACTCCTTTATAAACCTACAAATTTTAATTCAAACAAGAATTTAATCAATTTACATACATTGATGTGACTTGCATTTGTCAAATTCTTTGTTCTCTCTGTTCTGAGCACTACTCTTCACAACCCATTTCCAATCTTTTGTCTGGCATCCACTTTAACATTAGATGTGCATTTTATTTCTTCAATCTATAATCCTTTGTCTGATTGCCACTTTCTCTCTACTGTGTTACCTTTTTCTTCTCATCATATGGCACCTCATTTCTCCCAATTATATGGGTAGCCTCTATTTCTTCCTCATTTGTGCATTCTTTTTAATTAAAACTGAACACTTACCTTATACATGGCTCCTCTTATCATTGTTTCTTTTTGCAATTTCTAGAAATGTTCTTCCTCTTTATGCTGCACACCACTCCTCATGTAGCTTCCAAACTGCCTAATTGCAATTTAAATATTCTTTTAAAATGGTTGTAGCCTGGTCCTCTCTTCTTCCATGTAACCCCCTCTCACATTCGACCTACCTTTTTTATATTTAATTCTAAGCTATCCTTTGGTTATAATGTGCCCCTTCATTTTCAACTTCCTATTAGCATGTCAACAAATTTTGTTGTATTTTAAATTATTTAAAAAAAATTAACTTATGGTATTTATTTTGTATTTATCTTTATAAAAATGGTGTTCCATTCTCTGCAGCTACACAATTTAAAGACAATTTATTATTTGACTTTGAAATTGTTGTGTTATGGGTGCCGATAGGTGGAAAATACAAAGTGCTCTATTTCACTTGAAATTTTTCCCAATTGTGTGTTATTATCCCCTCAAGTCTTCTACAAAAGGATTTCGCTTCAACCCTCATAAATTTTAAAAAATTAAACTTTTTGTAAATTGCCAACATTTGTAACAAAATTTTGACTTAAAAATATCTCAAACTAGGAAAGATATGAATTTGATTTTTTTTTCACATTTCATGTGGTGCCTCCAAGAATTTCCTTGCAAAATTATTTTACTTGATTCCTTACAGACTTTCCAAAAATAATTTCAAAACTGCCCATGGAGCCTTAAAACGGTGTTTTGGCAAAAACTTCAAATTGGCAATTTGACTCCACAACATAGTTCCTTATGTTGAGAGATGCCAAAACAAAGCTTAAAAAAACCAAAAATAAAACAAACAACTACAAATATTTTTGGTTGATGCAGATAACTCGTTCATCTAGGATGCTTCTGCATCAAATATCCTCCAACATAAACCACTTAGTAGATAGGTCTTCACAATCCACTAGATGTTTAATTATTTCTCAAACATTATTCATCTAAATGATTAGCATAATCAATAGGGCATTCATTGTGCAAAAAAATATGATAAAGAGATGAAAGGTTCAAATGCACTCAATGGCCAATGGGGTGCTCTTTTAGACATGAAGCAACATTATAAAGGTTTCCGAATGTAAACATAAGCATAATAAATCAAAATATTGCCATATATAAATACTACAAGAACCACCATTGAATATCCTCCACTATAAACCACTTAATAGATAGGTCTTCAAGATCCACTAGATAATTAATTATTACTTGAGCATTCTTGATCTAAAAATGAATAACATAATTAATAAGGTATTTATTGTGTAAAAAATATGATAAAACAATGGAAGGTTCCAATGCACTCAATGGCCAATGGGTTGCTCTTTTAGACATGAAGCAACATTATAAGGGTTTCTAGATATAAAAATGAAGCAATAAAGAACCAAAATGTTGCTATTTACAAATGCTACTAGAATCACCACTCAATATCCTCCACCATAAACCACTTAGTAGACAGGTCTTCATGATCCACTAGATGATTAATTATTTCTTGAGCATTCTTGATCTAAAAATGATTACCATAATTAATAAGGCATTCATTATGCAAAAAATATGATAAAGCGATGGAAGGTTTCAATGCACTCAGCAGTCAATGGGATGCTCTTTTAGAAATGAAGTAGCATTATAAAGGCTTCCGGATATAAAAATGAAGAAAATAATGAGTCAAAATGTTGTCATATACAAATGAGTAGAATCACCACTCAATATCCTCCACCATAAACCACTTAGTAGACATGTCTTCATGATCCACTAGATGATTAATTATTGCTCAAGAATTCTTGATCTTAAAATCATTAGCATAATTAATAAGGAATTCATTGTGCAAAGCATCATTGAGAGAAGATACTGTAAGTCAAATCACTAACTCATTTGATTACAAAATCTGACGAAAAATGTCCGACGAAAGCTATATAATCAGATATATCGTCGGGCACTTGTGCAAAATTTGCATTTTTAAAAAATTTTATCCTCGATGTTCGTTGGAATTTCGACGATCCTTATTTTTCGCCGAAATTTTGACGGACTTGCAAAGTTAAATTGTGGCCGACATAAATAAAAATGAGCTCAACTATTTATTGCGATAGTATTTTTCTCGATGATTTTCTTGGGTCAAAAATCATAAAAAACTCAAGAAGATATCAGGTGGTTAAGGGTAGTCATTGTCTTTTTCCAGAATTCATTTGTGAAGTTAGATTTGTACTTCCAAGTTTGAAAATCATATTTTAAAGCAACATCTCATCAGATTTCATTTTTAGTCTTGTGCATTTTCAGAATTTCATTTCCAAATTTTAGACCCGACTTCACAAATTCTTTATAAGGGAATTGTTTATAACTGATGGAAAATTATTGATGGATTTGGACAAAGATTATATTTGCAAGGTTTCAATTTTAACCCTAATGATCAATTTTCAATAGATTTGGGAGCCATAACTAGATAATATCAAAGGCATAGGGATAGCTGCAGAGTGAAATAGCTGTCAAGATTTAGGCCTAGAGGTTTGAACAAAGAATTGGGAATGTTTGATAGTGGATAGTTAGAGCCATTTAGCTATTATAATTTTTGAAGACTACTTCATAAATATGTATTTTTCCCTTTGCCAAGTTTCAGAAATAGATTTTAGACCTTAGATGCCAGTGTCTTATAAAAGCAGTTATGGTATATCTGTTACCTGAAGTTCTTGAATTCATCTTGACTCTATACAAATGTATCTATTTTTTATTTGAACAAGAAAGAAAGAAAGCATCCAATTTGTAAATATTGTGAGATATTTAGAGCAACAAACTAAAAAATGAAAAAATGAAGGTCAAGGCCTCTCTATTTTTCTCAGTTCACTTAAACTTTTTAGATGTTTCCAAACATCTAGCAAGCTATAACTATCATGCAAATTATATGATTTCTATTTTGTACTTTGGAACAGTTTACAAGATGAAATTGTCTCCTCATGTAGAAGTATAAGCTGCCAAATTCCTTCAGAAGTTGGTACAAGAATCAAAAGATGAACCTGTCAAATTGGAAACCAAACTTTTTTTGGTAAGAAGAGTTGATTTTGACATGAATGGCATGTTGTAACAAATTTATTAAGTAATACAATTTATTTAGTTATTTGACAATTTGGTGATTTGTGTGTAGATATGCCACCATATGAAACTAAGTGGAAAAGATAACTCCTTACCTTATCAAGTAATATCCAGGTAAGATGTTATAAAAAATAACTTGTGATTTTAGTGAAGCTGGTCAACCTACTCATGCTTTTCCATGCTTAATTTTTTCCTTTTGGATTGAGCTACTTACTAGCAATTGCACCTTAGTGTGCAATGGGTACGCCGAAGAAGTGTTGAAGGTAAATTAGAATAATTTTTGGTATATTTTTTGCATATATTTATGTAGAACATGAGGTCAATTGGTAGACCATTTAGCAAATGATGTTGTTTGTGCAACAAAGGTCTCAATAGAGAAGTGATACTTTCAAATCAACTATGTATCCACTTACAGGGATTCAAACATGATTGAAATAAAACCTCTAAACCAGGAAGATAATTTCAGGATCCATTTCCAGCAGGCTCATGTTATGTTTGCAATAAGGAGAGGGAGAGAGAGAGAGATAGGGAAAGAAAGAGGGAGAGATAGATAAAATAAAATATATTAATTATGCTAATAAATACTTAACTATCTAAGCAAAGGATGTTGTAATGTTAAAAAATAAATGTGTTGATTATTATTATTAAGATCTTTCCCATAATTTTCATTTTAATAAACATACTCTAAAATCCTCATCGAACCCTTATTTTTAGTTCGTAGCTCGCGGATTGGACAAGTGAACGTTCGTTGCCAACGAGGAAAATTGAGTAGAGTTTGGAGGAGCTAAAACCAAAATGACCAAGAGAGCGGAAAGAAACAGCGAAAAATCATCAAAAATGGCAAAAATTGATGAATGACTAAGATTTGTTTAATCATCTTGCATTGATACGAGTGCCAAGAAAGTCGTCGATTTAAAGATGTAGCTGAAGACATTCATATAAGGGAATGCCTTCTGTGTAACTAACTGAATGGGAATGATGAAAAAGGAGACCTAATTATGAAAAAAAGACAAGTTGCATTTATCATTGGCAATTAAATTCAATGGCTACCAAAATCTAATTTAAAGGAAATGAATTGTCACTTAAAATGAACACACCGGAAAATTTTGACAGACTTCATCTACAAGAGTTGTTGTTGCTCACACAAGTTTTTTAAAGTATATTCCTATATCAAAATTTTGCTTCTGCCAAAATTTCACATTATTTGATGCTATAAAACTTCATCACTTAAATTTACAGATTTGAGATTACAAAATAAACAAAAAATAATAATAATAATTTAATAATTTGATAGAAGAAATAAATAATAATTTTAGAAGAATTAAATTTAAATTGGCTGCTTAAAAATAAGTTAGTCAAAATAAGATAAACATAAGAAACTATCCTAAACAGATGTAGATATAAAATTAAATAAATACATTACATGATATTGTACCAAATATAAACATTGATACTTTATTAAGTAGATGTAATCCTTAAAGTTTAAAATAACACCTAAAATATTTTGTAAATATATATTTTTAATCAATTTGAAGATTAATCTCAACTTAACTATTAAACATGAGAAATATAAAACAACATTGTGTTTGTGTTTGAAGAGACCAACATGCTTTAACAAATAAAAAGCATAATAGAAAGAATACACTGCAGTTATAAAACTGTAGTGAAATATTGTACAAATAGAAGGCATATTACACAACAAAGAGTTGTGCAAACAACCTATAACCGTGCTCTGTGTTCATTTTACATCCTTTCGGAATAAATGTGCAGGAATCGACAACATGAAACCCATGTGTACAAACCATACTCCCTGAAATAATATCGACATCGACCTCACCATGGCCACTAAAAAACTCTTGGGAAAAGGAACCTCTAAAATGGTGGAGGCTAGGCTAACAAGAATTATAAGCTGTAGCAACTAGTGGTACTACCCCTCAGCCCCCAGGTCCATCTCTCTCCATTACTGAACAGAGAGTGAAACAAAATTTGTTATTTACTATCATATGATTGCAATGCTTTGTTTTATATCAAATTTTTATAGTCGGCCTGTCTTTTGATTCTTTAAGGGTTGCAGCGACTGGCTTTGTATCAATTTATTACATTTCTAATGAGATTTCTATGAAGTGAAGTACTCTTCCTCTTGGTGGAATCCATTTCAGGCTCCTATTTTGCTCTGTTACTGGTGAGTTCTTTGTCCTATCATTAAGAAATTTATGTAGATGGCCAAGATCTTGTTGACAAACTCCAAGCTAATTTTAACATATCATGTTTGTGATAGATTATTTCTAGGTGAATGGGTTCCTATAATCCAATTACAGCCCTGCATGTCAAGGGATGGTGTTTTGAAGAGGACAAGTCGCTGCTAGTCTACGTTTATATGCCAAATTCAAACCTTGACAGGCTTTTGTTTGGGTGCCATGACTTGGTTCTAGAATGGCAGAGAAGGTACAAAATCATCTATGGCCTAGTCACGACATTGTATTACCCACATGAATAGTTGGAGATGTAGATTATGCACATAGACGTTAGGGCAAACAATGTGATGCTTAACTTTGCCTTCAATGATCAGTTGGGGGACTTCGACCTCACTCACTAGCTAGGACATGCAGGTACCGAGTTCAAATCGAGAAAATACAGAAGAACTATAATTATTACAACTCTAATCGAGGCTTCAGATTGATGGAGAGCACTCAGAACGGTGGCATGATCGGGTAACTTTTTCCTGAAACCTTTCAGATGCGCAACAAGTTGATGGCAAAGTTAGACATGTTAATCTTTGATGTTGTGGCACTAGAGATGGCTTTCATCTGGTGGGATATCAATTCGAGCTACTTGGACGACTAGATCGTGCTAGTAAAACTGGATCGAGGATTTGTACGTGAACGATCGACTTCTACAAGCTAGCGACAGTCGCTTGTTGGATGGCTATGATTTGCAGCAAATGAAACAAATTCTTTACATCATGCTTCTCTTTTCTCTCAACAATCTATCTGCCCGATCGATTCTTTCAAGGCCTTTTCCATTCTACTCGTCTCTTTCCTCTGACAACTCAGACAACTACAACACCACCAACAATAACAACAATTCTTCCAAAATTTTGACTTCATCCTCCTTGGGGTCCCCAAAGGCAAAATCCTTGAACTCCGTCGGTGAAGAAAAGAGGAACAACGGTGTGAATACGTGTAACTATGCTCAGCTGGTAGATGCGCCATGGGAATTCAATCTTTGGGAAGTTCTAGCGGCAACGAAGAATTTCTCCGACGAGAGCATGGTTGTGGAGATGGACTTCAGCACGACATACCATGGTGTCCTATGGGATTCAAACCTGCATGTGCTGCTAAATCAATTAAGGATGAAGACGTGCCTGACTCTCTGCTTGTGGTTTGCACATGAGTTCCACAACTTGGGGCGGCTCTGGCACTGGAATCTCATGTAGCTGCGCGACTAGTGCATGAAAGAGGAAGAGGTCACTGCAGCTTCTACTGTGGGCAGTGGCGGGTTTTTATTCCATGAACACCATGAGAAGAAGGAAAATGAGAAACATCACCATCTCTTCTGATTTGCAGTGCTAACAATAAATCTATTACAAAGATAGATATATGTAAAAACTGAAACTTTGCAAGTGACTTACCTCAAGATTATGCACAAATTGTGTCATGCTCTTAATGATGCTGTTGAGAAAAAATGGGCAGAGTTTGCAGGAAAAATTTGCAAAACCCTACCACGGTAGAATCCCTTCAGTTGTTACTTTAAACTATTCACAGTAAACGAAAGTAGATATGAAAATATCGGGTTTTTGGCTACTGATTTGGACATCGGTGATATTTTTTCAGCCTTTTAAACAAAAATATTAAATGCGAGTTAAAGGCAAGGAATTTTTTGACTGCGGAATTTATTCAGGCATTTGCAAGTTGCAATCTGACAAAGCAGAATATACGCTATAGCTGAAAGTTAAAAGGTGGTGAATCAGACGGTGAAAATGCTTTCAACCGTCTCCCATGCCTTCTCCCGTATTGCAAGTCAAATAGTGAAATGAAGCTCGATGTAGAAGATGATCAACGGTGGCAATGAATTCAATCACTGGCTAGGTTGTGTGGAGAGAGGGCAAGCATCGATTTTAAAAGTTAGGTTGCTCTCTTTCAAATTGGATACGTCTTTGGCGTAAATGATAAATTTTTAACTTTCCTTGCAACCTGTGTATTACCCTCTCAAGTTTTTAATTGGTTAAAATCAATCTCTTATAAATGATATAAAATTCCTTAGTACTTTAGATTGTCCTTTATGTTAAGGGAGGCATCTGACTATTTTTTATATAATTCAACTTTATTTGAGAGTAAGCATATTTAATCTCTATGTGGTAGATTCAGACACTAAAAGAAAGTATTTGACCTTATTCGGAAAAATAAAGCAAAAAACGTAAAAGTGCATCACATCTCTGTTGAAAGTGATCCCATATCTTTTGTGATACCTTCTCTCTAGCAACTTGACTATCCTTTGTCTTTTAGGTTATGCATGAGCTTATTCATTTGATTTCAATGGCCTTGCATAACACTTGAAGAAATTAATTGTGGTAGCTGCTTGAGATATTGTACATGCACTCCTTAATACACTTGTAGGTTGTCCTCTTTTGAATCTTTGTGAGATAGAAATATTTATTAGTTTACCATACTTCTATGAAGAAAATGAACCCTTGACAAGATTTATGATGTTTTAAAAGCCCTCTTGACTACTCAGTTACTTTTCTTTATGTATCTTTTAAAGTTCATCATACTATCCTATCACTGTTATTATTAATTTCAATGCCCCCTTCATGGTTATGACATGGACTAATCATTGTTTATTTGAATAGTCATGACTGTGATCTCCTTTTGGGAATCTATAGTAAAGTGTCATGCATTTCTTTGAAGTCCACTTCCTTAAATCTTTTCTCTTTGCTCGTTGCTCCTTACCTCCATAGTATCCCTAAATTGCATTTACATAATAATAACAATTATGGTGATAACTAGTGGACATGGGTATAACATCAAGCATCATAGAAATGTAGTTTATATCTGCATATATAATACTCTGAGATACTAATATTGTAGCACTAGTCAAAGAATCATCATTAAACTATATTTGTTGATCAAATACAATGAAAAATAAAATATATTAAAATATAAAACATTGATATTTTCTATCTACTCCACTGTAAATAATAAAGACTTTCGACACTCAAATTGGAAGGAAATTTCTACAGTCTTTATTATTTACAGTGGAGTAGATAGAAAATATCACTGAATTATATATTACTATATTTTATTTTGCAAATAGCATTGGACAGTAAACTGGCCAATACACTGCCAAACATAATGTTGGAACCTATGAATATATAGGTTATCAATATTTAATCAATTCACATGAGAAATCATACTGACCAATAGTATCAATGAAACTTTGATACTATATAATAATGACTGGTCTCAGTTTGATGACATTTCAAGACCAATGCATGAATATCATTTGGGCCTCATGGCATTGAACATTGTTTTCATTCAACCATGATATTATGTTCTTATAGGAAGCACAATACTAGTATGATTGAATGTATCAGAGGAAATAGGAGTTAGAGTAGATAAAAAGAGAACAAAAATATTGTAGTGTAACCTTATTATTATATAAATAAACAAAAAAATAGTAAGAGTAGGAACCCCAAATATCATGTTCATTGTCTATGTGAATATGTGTGGAATAGAGTGACCCTTTATCTATTTCAATTACTGATAAGGTTACGGTTTATTCTTATTCTCCTTTGCATAGTATAAGCTCTAACCAATTTTTAATATTTAGCTTAAAAGTCAAGATAGTATTCCATGAAACTCTTTATCATGCCATACTATTTTATTTCCAGAATTCATTTGTGAAGTTAGATTTGTATTTCCAGGTTTGAAAATCATATTTTAAAGCAACATCTCATCAGATTTCATTTTTAGACTTGTGCATTTTCAGAATTTCATTTCCAGATTTTGTTGTGCAAGTTCAATATTCTGAGTTTAGGAGTCTAACAGTTGGAAATCATAGTAAAATAAGAATTTAATAATTTTTGGAATTAGCATTTTAAAGTGTTTTTTGGGGTCACTAACTTCAGACTATCTTCTCTTTTGCAGGGGTGGTTGCATGCCGAATTTTTTTGGTGTAAAATATCATAATTATTAGATTTTGTTACCTGTCTATGATTAAAAATTATTGGAGTGTGAGTTTAATATATTTTGAAGATCTAAATATTCAAGCTTGGTAAAGAAAAATCATGTCAGATAATATTAGTCCAGAACAAAATGAAGAGTCACTTGATAGATTGTGGGCTAGATTGAAAAGAAAGGGTGATGGGAAATGTTATTGTCCTTACAATAATTGCAAGGGCTTAAAGACAAGAAGAATTTTAATCACAATAGCTGAGAAATATTGTAGGCAACATGGTCACGTTGAAGGGGGGCATGGTTATCGTCCATTGCTAAGTTGTTCACTATATGTGTTTATATTGATTGAATTTGTAAATGTTTATATTTTTTAACATTATATATATATATATATATAAAATCACTTGATCATGATCATGGTTTATTTGTGTCTATCATTATTATAAAGGTGGGGCGCCCTAGGGCACATGATATGGATTATCATGGCCCGAAGAATGTGGTTTTGCAAGCGGAGGAACATGGAGCTGTGAATATCGAAGATGAAGTTAATGATCCTATGGAAGAAGATGATCATGCGCCAAAAAACACAGTTGAAAATGATGCTACAAATACATTGATCCATGAAACATTTAGTGGCACAACTGATCATGTTGACCAAGATGACTTTGATGATGTTCATGATTTACCTGTACTTCAGAAGGCATACGAGCCTCTTTATGAAGACTCCCAAACAACTTTTCTCTCTGTTGTATTGTTGTTGGTGAACTTGAAGGTTATGAATGGTTTATCCAACATAGAAATCTCACGGATGTTAAGGTATGTCATATATGTCATATTTTTTCATCTATTATAATTGTTGTTAGTTCATCACTACTAAATAAAGGATGAAATATGTACCATTAATATTATTTATATTAACAAATTATTTTTTGTTGTAGATTGATTGGTGAATTTTTGTTACCACCATCAAATATTTTACCTCGCTCATACCGAGATTTATCTGGCATTATGAAAGATATTGAAATGGAGTATCAAGCAATAGATGCATATCCCAATGATCATATTATATATCATAAACAACATGAATTTGCAATAGAATGCCTGAAATGTCATATCAGTAGATATCAAACAAATCAACTAACAAAAAAGGTGCCTCACAAGGTTCTTCGTTATATTCCCAATATTCCACGTATGCAACAATTATTTAGGTGCGAAAGCTTAGCGCAATATATGGATTACCATGCATGGAATATAAGTGGAGATGACATTCTTTAAATGAATATGGATGGTTCTACATTTAGGGACATGGAGGAAAAATGGCCACACTTTAAAGAAGAACCTCGTAATCTCAGGCTTTCATTGGCAGCGGACAATGTCAATCCATTTGGACAGCTGAGATCTATTTACTCAGTGTGGCCTATTTTTGTTATCAACAATAACATTCCTCCATGGATGTCAATAAAGAGGAAGCACATAATGTTGGCAATGATTGTTCCAGGTATTTGTTTACATCAATTTTCTTTAATGTAGTAGCATCTCATTTGTCTTAATTGTTGCATAATGACTTATATTTTTTTCATTTAATAATCATGTACACTAATTTATATATATTGCAGTAAAATGGTTATAATAATTATGTAATGTTTATGTTCATTCAACTAAGTAAGTACCAAGTTAAAGATATGAATGTATATATCGAGCCTCTTATCGACGAGTTACTAAAGTTATGGAATGGCATCACTATGTATGATGTATCTAGACCAATAGGACAAAGACAATTTCAATTCCATGCAATGCTTGTATAGACAATTCATGATGCGCTAGGGCTAACACATTTTTCTAGTATGTTATAACGTTTGACTGCATGACTTTAATGATATTTAATTTTATGAAGTAGATATCACACATGTTTTTAAAATAATCTATTCATTATATATAATTATAAAAATTGACATATTTAATCCAATTATATATAATTTGTAGGTCTTCAAACAAAGGGAAAATTTGCATGTCCAATTTGTGGTCCAAAGATGAAATCTCGTCGTTCAACAAGTTTAGGAAAGCAGGTGTTTGATGAGTATAGGCACTTCCTCCATAGAAATCATAAGTATCGAACTACTGAAAAACATCTTTTCAATGGGAAAGAAGAGACTACATCAAAACCACGAAGAATGACACCTCGCCTATGGAAGTTGGAATATAATAGAATTAATCGTCAAGGTTATACATCAGATCAAATTGTTTATCTATCATATATGATATGTTTTGAATTTATATTTTTATATTGTGTTGTGTTTACTCATGCTATAATTGACAATGATTGTCGTTGTTAATTTGTTTAACTTATATGCTTCATGAAGGTCGTCAAGGCATTAATGGTCGGCTTCCACAGGGATTGAAAAGTTATCCCAAACAATTTAATAGGTTGCCCTACTATGAGCAGCTACAAATTATGCATTTGTTTGATACAATGCATATCGGAAAGAATATGACAGAAACGTTATGGAAAATATTGGATGGAAGGCGTGACAAAGAAAAAATTGTCAAAATTTGTAGTGACATTCAGGAAGCCAATCATGCAATGAAAAATTTCATTCAATTAAATAGCGATGGAGACCAAATTAATATAAGTGCCCTTCCTTGGTTATTAACGGAGCAACAAAACAATGCTATAAAAGAAGGCATACAAAAAATTCGATTTCCCACAGGATTTGCTGCGAACATAAACAATATCATAACAAAGAAAGGTAAATTTGGGTTAGGGATGAAAATGAATGATTGACATACCTTCATTAAGGTAATTATTCTGGTATATTATATATATATTTGTATACTGCATGTACTTTTCAGTGTATTATGTTTACTACTTTTGGAAAAAGAATGAAAAGATCATTTTATAATTGTTGCAGTACGTTCTACCTCTATCTCTCCCAGACAACTTCCATAACAATGTCAAGAAAGTTATATATGATCTTGGAAAATACATGAGGTAAGTAGCGATATTTGTTCAATTCGTTGTATATTTTTGTTAAATCTCGTTAATATATTTGTGCCTTGAATCACTTGTAGATGGCTGTCATCTAAAGCAATCCATAAAGAAGATATAAATTATTGGAAGAGAGAAATTCCTCGTCTAATGTGTGAAATGCAAAAGTGTCTACCTTCGACATTTTTCAATGCACAAGAACACTACCTCATACACCAAGTTGAGGAGATTGAATTATGTGGACCTGTACACACAAGGTCAATGTGGATGGTTGAGAGGCACTTGGAATTTTTAAAGGATTTGGTTAGACAAAGAGCACATCTCGAGGGTTCTATGGTGGAGGGATATATGGTATACCAGACCATGGTGTACATTACTGAATATCTTCTTAAGTTTTTAGCAAAGATCCATGTAGAACACATTTGGGATCCCAACTCCATTAAAAAAATCGAAGGGGAGTACCTAATGGGGAAAGGTAGATTGAGGAAAGTGATAGGTAATTATAAGATGGTCATGGAGATTAATTAGAATACATTTTACATTTGGTTTTTATGTATATTGTACTTATTTAATTATTAATCTTCAATATGTATCAATTATAAATTAAGGTCGTTTACTGTGGTAATTAACTAATTATACATCGTTTGTGAATTTCAATTTTTTTTGATATAGTTGGTCGAGAGTGGGATGCACTACATTTGTACATCAGAAAAAATCTTGATTGGATGACGGTATGGATTGAACGATGTCAACAACCTAGTCGCGTATTAACATGGGAAGGTGTGGCTTCATTGGTTAAAGAAACTCATTGTAATGGAGATTCCAATGTTACACCAAGGGAAATTGATTTAGCATATGGTTTAAGAGATAAACAAGTACGCATAAATATATTAATCACCCATATTATTTAATTATTTTCAATTATATTGATGTATATATATGTTGAGATTTTTTTCTTTGCATACATTCGGCCAAGAATAAATATGTTTATCAATTGACGATATTGCAATAAGTTTTACATGTTTGACATATTGTAGGTGAAACACCATAAGGCTATGTGGTGCAATGGTCGTAAATTTCGAATAAAAAAGTTGGATGACACAAAGAAAACTTGTGATTCTGGGATAACTGCAGTCTTTCAGGTGACTAATGTTTCATCTAGAAGTGACATACATCCAAAAGTCTCAGAAAATCAATACTATGGGATTTTGGATGATATACTTGAGTGTGACTTTAAGTCCTTCAAATTAGTTTTGTTCATCGTCCTATGGTACATGCTATGATTGAATGAAAATAATCCCAAGAGAATTGTTATTGAACATGATAATGGATTTACCATGGTTAATACAATGTATTTTGAGCAAGCTGGAAATGAGCCCTATGTTCTTCCAAGCCAATGTGAGCAGGTATTTTACTCAGAGGTTCCAGGTAAACCGAGTTGGTCATATGTTGTTAGACATGATCCAAGAGGAAGGCCGGTAAAGTATAATGTGGTGGAATAAGAAGATACCAAAGAAATAGAAGATGATGCAGATGATGATCAGAATCAACAGTTAGTTGATGATGTGCCTAACGAAGATGTCGAAGAGGAGGAACTAGATCATGATGATGTAGGAGTTAATGTTCATGAAGATAATATCTGTGTGGATGATGACATTATCAAAACTGATATCAATGATGATGATGATGATATGACCAATCCTTACAATGTCGAATCTAGATCGAATGATACAGACAAAGAGTTGGATGAAGAAGAAGATGAATGACATTGAAATGTATGAGTTATGCAATTGTATTATCTATTTGATATTAATTTCTTGATAGAATTATATTTTACTTATGTGGTTATATAATTAATTCATGGTTTTTTAATTTTTATGCCATTACATAATTAATTTCGTGAAGATATGTTTTAGCTTTGATTTGAATCTGATTTGAGGGCTTAAGGCATTGAATTGAGTTAGAAAGCTTCATTTCTTTGCATACAACCTAGTTACCTTGTTTTTGAGGGCTTTGTAGTCCAAACATGATATAAAGGGGCTCTTACACTTTTTTGTGATTACTGTAGCTTGTGTAAGAGGCCCCATGGATACTGTTATAATTGTAGGATGCATGAATAGGGAGTTGAATGAGAAATAAATAAGGTATAGCTGCTGTCTTCAAGAGTTTTGTGAAGAAAAGCATGTGAAGTGAGAGGTTCAAGCCTAGGTTTCAACAAAATATGTATGGGTGATATGATATTATGAATTTTTACCCATGTACATACCTAATGGGTTGTCTGTGAGTTGGTCTTGAGGTCTGGGAGGTTGTGGAAGTAAGAGATTCAATAAACCCTCATGATTTTGGTCTAAAACAAGGGTTTTGGGATTTGGCAAGAATTTGGCCATACAAGTGGAATCTTTTTGTGGATTTGGAGGTGTGGAGGATGTTAGCTCTCAAAAATGCAGGTAAGAATACCTCAAGAGGTTTCCAATCTCTTGATACATTTTAGGGTAACAAATAAGGCCAAATGATTTGAACCTTCTTCTCTTCAGGTGTTGCCAAACCTAGGTGGGTTTACCTTTGCGAACTGAGCAGACTTGAGTGATGTGATTTTGTTTACAACAATCTATTCACAATGGCAATCTTACAGTGAAAAAATATAATCCTAATAAATTGTATGTGTAATATTAGAATATGTTCAGTTAACAGATGTAAAAAATAAAATGGACAAACAACTTTGCCAATTTAACTATATATACATATAACTTTAAGTTATTTTTATTTTAACTAGAAGTACTGAAGCTACAACATACAAATTAAATGATATTTATGATTAAATTTATCTCTCAGAATCCTTTTTGTCCCAATTTGAAAATAATTCTATATTATATAATACATTTATTTAAATTTTAAGATGAAAATAGCAAGGAAAGAACAAACAAATATCTTTATGAAAGAAGTATATTGGCGTGAAATTAAATATGATTTGTATTCCAATGTAAAAACTACAAAGAATGGAAACAATTCTTTCAACACATAAACTATTATGTAGTAGTCAATTAAAATGATCTAAACAGTCTAATAATTTGACCATTAGCATATAGCAATTTCTATAGAGTTGTAGATCTCTTCCATTTCAAAACCACAAAACAATATTAGGTAGATAATCAAACATCTTTCATTTCTACAGTGACTTATTTATCCTAGAGGAACTAGTATATAGTATACAAAGAAAACCAATAAACCTACAACTACCCCTATTTTGAAGGAGTTTAATTTTCTCCCCTTCCTGATCTCCCTAATATTCCCAGATTATTGTAATTGACTGAAAGGAATTTAATTCTTTTTTAAAGAACCCAATTAATCATATCACACAAATACAACAAATGTGCACTAATAAATTGAACATATACTTGATATTTCAACTTAAATAATCAAGAAACATTAGGTTGGAGACAATCAAACAATTGCAGAAATTCAACAAACAATTGATACCAAAATGGAACCACCAAATCATAAATATTTCATTATCTCCTTCAAAATCTTATACATGCAACATGGTCCTTTTGGTTATAAACATTCTGAAATATTATGTTTCTTGCTATCTAACTTCTATTATACTACTACCCTCTTATTCATTTCTACCAAAAATGGATATTTATACATCAACCGTATGAAAGGACACATCCTTTCAAAAATGTCTTGTGCTTGAAACAACAATAAAATTAAAAAGTAATTAGGCTCTCTTAACCCATAAGTGAAATTTCGATAAGTGATCCAAGTAGGCTCGACGCCCATGTGTATCTGCATCTCCCAATGCATTTCGGATCGTGATATCCATTTTCACTATCTTCTCATTCCGTTCGCATGCTTCATCTAATGTTATATCTTTCTCGGTAGCCGTCTTCAAAATCTCCTGCAATACTGAATCACTTTCATCTTTCCACCTAGTCATTTCTTTTAATGTCCCTCTATCATCAAAGAATGTAGTCAATCCCTTTTTGGTGGCATCGATTAATCCTTGCTCATCCCCTTGCAATTCTTCAAAGAGTTTTTTATGCTTATTCATAAGATGATTTGCAGCCTCAATTGTAGCTTTATCAGGAGCATCCCTTTGGTTCATTTCCTGGAGCTTCTCTAGGATCCTACCATCCATTCTTTCATGTTCTCGTAATGCATAAATTTTTTGTGAGTGTATTCCCCAAAGCTTATTCAACTAGGTTGTTAGACTGGCTTGTCTCTTCTTAATCACTGCATCAAGTGTGTCATACTTTCCTTGAGAATATGCACTCGACCCTTCCCAATGATCTTTTGTTTGTGAACTTTCACCATGGGTGAGCAACTTGGTTGACCCCATTGTAACTCCTAATAAATATTTTATGTGCTCATTTTCTCTTAGCATTCTTTCATGGTTATTTTTGTACATTTCCTTTTCCTTGATCTACGCATGTATTTGAGCTTTGTTTAGTTTTGCTATGTTGATCCCAATCTTTGCTGTCACCACAGGATCAACCTCCCCAACTTTTAGGGTCATAACATGCCCAAATTCCTTCTCAGTATCAATGACAATTGATTTCTTGTGAGGTGGATACAAGGCCCAAATAATTAATGACTCTTCATCTGAATTGTACTTTGATCCTGTATAGGCCTCTGTCACCTTTTCCGGGCTGAGTTTGTGTGTAGCATTATTGTTTTTCAGGAAATTGTCAAAGACTAGTGCAGAATTGAGATCTAATCCTGGAAAAATCATGACACCAACACTTTCTAGCATTTCCTTTCCCTTTTTAGGGGTCATACCTTCCATCTCTCTTTCCACATCAGTTTTTAAATTACTCAACAACTGTTCTTCATTACCTGGTGTGACATTGTCAACCAGTTCTCTTATCTCTTTTCCCTTTTGTCTACATAGGAATGTCTTAAATTCTGGAGATTTTATAAATTCTTCATCTACTACAAAGGACTTATATTCTACATGTCTTGCATCTATATCTACACTTTCTTCAATATTCAAATCCCTAGCAGGACAAGCGTAATCTTGAGTTCTCAACCTTGAAATCTTGTTAGGTAGATGCTATGGTACATTAGCCTTAGATGTCTCTTCTCCGGAAGACAACAACTCTATATCTTGTAACTCTTGATTATGTTGTTCAACCATCATTTCTGCTTCCTCTGCCTCCAAGTTCCTAATCATATCATCAAATTGGTAGGGCACATGGTGATACCCTCCAAAGTTTATCCTTTGTTTAGTAGAATTGATATACCCTTCTGGATCAAAATTCTTTCTCCGTGGTCCTCTTTTCATGTTATACTGCAGTAACTTATCCAAAATCAGATTATACCCTTCCTTTGCTAATACAGTAAAATCACCGAAGCATAGCATACTGGGCATAAAAGCGTGTTTTCCAAAAGAATTAAATTCATAACACTAGAAAAATCCATTTGCCTAACAATTTCCAAGTATGCAATCCTGTCGAGAACTGTTTTAGGCAAAATGAGTGGGGTATCTTCAAATCCATAAACCCTAATCATGGTAGCATTCTCCAAACAATACCAATCCCCCCAATTGTGGCTAATTGGTCCATTGAAATATTTGGGCCTGAGAAACCTCTTTATCTCATTAGACAAAGAATAAGCACATGGATGATTATAAAACTTGTACAATGGTGTCACAAAATTTTCTTCAAAGCATACAAAACTAGAGTTAGCAAACCTGTTGTCCCAAAAAACAGTCCATGATTGAATAGGTAATGACATGCCTTCCTTATTAAAATGTGAAATTCTCATCTCCTGAGGCCACAACCCTAGTTCCTATCCGAAGTACAACACTATGTGCATCAACAGTGAGTAATTCCTGAGGTGTAAGATAGAGGCTCCACCTTTTATTGCCAACAACCCAGAATCGAACCCTTTAAAAATATATGAGGCATAATCAAAAGGTCTAGAGTTGTGATACTGAATATCTACTGAAATTACCATGGGCATAATTTCCATATACTCAGGGACTTCCATTCCCAATACTTGACCCACCGATAAATAAGTGTATTTCATATAGGGCTCAAAAAGATCTAGTGGAATGGGGGTCCTTCACTATCTTCTAGCGGAATTGGTTTACCACCATGTCTAATTCTGTGCAAGGGCAATCTCCAACCCTTGTAAATGGTGTCCATCCTTCCGAATTATTTTTCCATCTCTTCACATATAATATTTTCGTTGCATACCCCTTCCAATTTAAAGACTTCGCCTATTGCATCCTCTGATATGTGTATCAATGGTTTCCTAGATGGGTCACAGATAGCTATAAGTCTCGAATTATAATGAGTGGCCAACAATTTCACCAGTTCAACATCGAAAAAAACATTAGGGCAAACTAACTTTCCCAAATTAAGCTTCCACGGGTTACATACTGGTTCAAAGCGATTCCTCTGATAGTAATGAAAGCTAAACAGTTCATAACCTCTTATTGGAGTCCAAATATCTCCTATGAGCTTACATTTGTCATCTAGTTTATCCACTTCTGCCCTAAGTTGTGTAGAGCATCTGGCTTTGGGTCCAGAGCCAGGTAGTTGGTCGATAAGATCTTGATTCAGCTTACGCTCAGTACCCTCTGGCTGAATTTTAGTTTTCTAATTTTTCCCTTTCGACTGACCACTTTCCCCATGCTTTCTACCCTTTGATTTTCTTGAACTAGTGGCTTCCATTCTTCAAAATTGGAAAATCAAGGTATGAAGAACTTACTATTTTTTGCCCGAGATTTTGAACTGAGAGAATACCCTGGTCCTTCGCTCACTCCTCTGCTTCTTCCACTGTCGATTCCGCAATTATGTTTTCAATTGAATTCGTCTTGATTCCTGAAATTACTTATGCTCCATGGCGCCATTAATGTTTTAGCTAAAACACGAGCGTAGCTGGTTTTTTCGAAACTCTCACTGTCACATCATGTAATTTGTCGGCCAAACATTTTTAAATCTTAGGCAATCCTTTTGTTCGAGCCTTCACCAATGTTCATTAAACACCCGCTAGGACATCTCGTAGTTTCCCCGACACCTTAAGTCTTCTCGACAGTTACCCTTTTGGTCTTATGTATATCACTACAACTCCCATCGAAGCAACCTATCGCTGTGACTTTAGCAAGTCGGGCAAACAATCCTCATCTTACTTCAGAGATGTGTATCTCGCCGAGATATTTCCTTCGTAAATTCTGATCGCTGAGACATAACAATTTTCTTGCTGATGGAACTGCACTCGTTGTGACCTTCTTATCTCTCCCCACTGAAGTTTGTCTCATCGATGAATTTATTCATCGGCGAAACCATGAACCATGTCCTTCCGATAATCATTCTCTCTAGACATGTCGCCAAGTCCAATCCTGTTGGTGTATCATGGAAGGTTGGAAAGACTCCTTGAATTCTTCCTAGTAACATTGTCCCATCGACAAAATCCTCCTTTGTTTTATCGGTAAGACTGGATGAATGTCTCGGGCTGACTTCAGGAACCTTACTCTGATGATTCTAGTCTGGCTGATATATTTCATTATGCTTTGAGCGGTAAGACATATGTAATCTCGATATGACTTCATATCATCACGCCGATGCTCATTATCTTGCCGATAGAGACTGTGAACTGTATTTTCTCGATATACATCCTCAAATGAGATTTCATTGGTATGACATTCCCGACCTCTTGCCGATATTGATATGTAAGCTATCATTTGTCGTCGGCCTAGGCGGTGTCCCCTTGTCCATTTAATAAATGTTTTATGTTTGCAAGGAACAATTTTAAATGACTGTCAATCAACCATCGGTTGATCTCAGCCGTTCCCCGCAATCCCGTGATGACCCCACCACAGAGTCTTAACTGATTGCGATATCACAGGTGAGTGCCACGTGTCTCAGCTGGCAATGCCGAAAATATAATAAAATTGCTTTAATATATCTTTCGGGTTTTAATGTGTTATACGACAGTTTACTAAAGTGGCTACAAGATGCATGTGCTCAAAATGAACGAAAATGTTATAATCTCGATGAAAAAGTTGCTCGACTGTTATGTTCAACACTGGTGACTGTATTGAGCGAACACGATTGCCGATGGTGGAGATCAATGGTTGCCTGCCATCGCGTGATCAAAAGATGCAAGGTGTTTACTGATCACGATATCACAGGCGCCTGCCATGTGTATTTCTTTGGCGATGCATAATGTGGTGGGCCCTTGGTGCTGAGATGGAGATTATGCGAACCTTTTTTAAGGCAGTTGTTCGATGATCTGACAAAAGTGAATGATCGACAGTTGGAATTTGAATTCGCATCAAATGCGATTGGAGCCATTGGCACGGCATGCAAGTAAGCTTTAATATTTTTCATTTTATAAAGTTCATATATTAAATGGTTTTTACTTATTTTATAATTTGAAAAAATATAAAAAAGTAAATTAGAAAAATAATTAAAATTATTTTTAAATATTTTATATTTTTTTAAATTATGAATTATCTTTTTAAATATGATTTTAATTTTTTAAATTTAATTTATTACGTCGAGAGGCGTAACCTATAGTGGCAACACGGAGCAGAATGTGAGCGTGTTAACAAGAACAACTCACAACATATTAAAAATATCATATGCTGACATATATATGAAACAATAAATAGCTGACAAATATAAATTAAATAAAAATGAATCTGTGCCACCCAAAAATATTTATATAAATAGAGGAAGAAGAAAGAAATTATAAAATACGAATTCACGAAGCCGAAAATTAACAAGAGCTGCAGAGCAGTGAAGTTCTTGCCAAAAAGTTTTAGAATAGTTTTGTTTGTATTTATTATGTTTGCTGTGTTGTAAGAAAAATTGGTCAGTAAAAAGAAGATGTAACCTAAATTTAGGAATTTGATCATTGATGGAGTCAACTTTATCTTCCATTAGAAAATGACCCTTATAACAAAAAAAATTTGCTCACTTCAAAATTATGAGATGCTTTGGTTGTGATTTTCGGCCATGAAGAAAGCACAATTTACATGTTTCCAACATTATGTAAATATTAATGAGTTCAAATATTTCCTTAACCATTCAATAATAGATAACTCATTTATAAGCCTCATAAAACTTATAATGTGAAGTGTATTGAAAAAGGCCTTGATTAAACATCGGAAACCTCAATTGAACCCATATGCTCGTTTTACTGATTGTAGAGTAATGGACAAAAGCATTGCAATAGTCATTGAACCAAGACCAAAAGGTAGAGGATTAATTGATGAAACTATTCTTGAAGCCTCTTCATAGGAAATATGACTGACTAATTTGCTAATAAATCACAAGAGATAACTCTTTGCAGTCAAACACAAATCTCCATATTTTACACACAAATCCAACAATTATCACCAATGAATTAGAATAGTAGTATCAATCTTAGTTCAATGATATATGTCAATATCATATTCAAAATTAACAATAAATTCTGGATACTCCACACTAGGCATTGAAACAAATTGAAAAGTTGTCTTTATTTGCATCTCCTCTAGAAATTCATCTATCTTATAAGTCAGGTAACATATGTTGTATGTACTGGCTTGTATTGCTAGAATTGGCAACCCTAATTGAACCTTAATCTAAATGAACCCTAACCCTAACCCTAATTGAACCATAAACCTAACTCTAATTAAACCTTAATTGTAAACTTAACTAAAATAAGCCTAATTGAACCCTAACTGTAACTTGAACTTGATCCTAATCATAACACTAATTGAATGCTAACCCTAACCCTAATTGAACCCTAATTCCAAATTTCCAACCATAAGCCTAATTGAACTTGAACACTAACTTTAATTGAACCTTGTTGTTGGGGTTAAATTAGGGTTCAATTAGCATTCTAGTTAAACCCCAATTGTAAGATTAACCAAAATAATCCTAACTAAACCCTAACTATAAGTTGAACTTGACCCTAATCATAACACTAATTGAATGTTATCCCTAACCAGGTAAGTAAACCCTAATTCCAATCATAAACCTACTTAAATCCTAATCCTAACTCTCATTGAACCTTATTGTTACGGTTCAATTAGGGTTTAATTAGCATTCTAGAACGTAGATTAAGGTTAGGTTAGGGTTAGAGTTGTGAATATATTAATATTAGCTTATAAATTTGAACCTAACTATAATCATAACTGAATCCTAACCCTAACCAGGTAATTAAACCCTAATTCTAACCCTAACACTAACCATAATTAATTTCTCACTCTAACCCTAGCCGCAATTAAATCCTATTGTTATGGTTGAATTAGGGTTAGGTTTAGGGTTCAATTAGAGTTCTAGTATAAATCTTGGGGTTAAGGTTATTTATTTCTTGATATTACTTTATAAATTTGACATTAATGATAAATATATTAAACAAAGAAAAAGTTCATAATTGATTGTAGTGTAAATGTAGTTTTACCAAAATATTTGTGTGATTGTAGTGTGAATAATAAAGTTGGATACTCCTATTTTACCCCTTAGAAAAAAAATAGTAAATAGGCATTTAGAGATAGTTAAAATTTTCTTCATCATATTATGAAATATTTCTTAGATAATATTTAAATTTAAAATATTCCCTAAGGGTCTATAAAAAAATGATAGTTGTAAATATGACTAAAACATTAGATACATTTTTAATACATTCGTTTCTTAAGAAAATATATACTAATTGAGTAGGGCAATTAGAACTAAAATTACTTGTTTTAATATCTTTTTTATCTTTAGTTTAGGTAAAAAGAGAAATTTTAAATAAATAGCAATGAAAAAAAAAATCAAGATTAATTTAATATATTAGATGTTAATTTAATATAATATATTATAAAAATATTTAGCAATATAATATATTAAAAATATATGTATAGATAACTTAATAACTAATAATTTTAATATAGGGCAGAGCAGAGCGAAATGGGTGAGAAACAAGGCAGGGATGCGAATCAAATTAGAAATGCAAATCAAAATAGAATCAAGTCAGCCCACCGGTATCAATAAAAAATGGATGGCCCATGATAAATTCAGGTTATGAACTAGGAAAGACCACCAGGAAGAAGATGAAAGAATAGGAAACAGAAGATGAAGACTCGAAAAACTACAAGCCACAATTGGTTTTCACCAAAGGCCACTGGGTGGATAAATGCCATCTGATATACCAAAAGGAAGAGGCCGAATACCCAACGATTTCTAAAAAGAAAAGGCATGACACCCCGAAAATACAATCCAAATCTGGAAAAAAGAAAAATACAAAGCACAGCTTCAAAGCACCAAAAACCAAAAACCAAGAAAGATACAAAAAAGATCAAACATTTGGTAAAAACCCTAAGGGCAGGAAAAATTGGAACCAAAATATTTCAAAAGAAAATCGGAGGCAATAGGAATACCAACACTCTGACTTATTTCCGGATAGAATCAACATCGATGTCACAGAGGAAATCAAAGCAGATGCTGACATTCTCAAAGAAGACACTTTTATCTGCAAGTTCATTGGAGACAATCTTAGCAGACAAGTAATTAACGAGTGGATAAAAGAAAATTGGCAAACAAAAGTACTAGTAAGATTCTTACTCAAAGGGTTTTTCATAGTAGTTTTTACTAATGAGATAGGTATAGAAAGAATAACAGAAAATGATATGTGGGTAATGGAAAATAAGCCTTTATATATGCAACCCTGAAGCCCTAATTTTAATCCATTAAAAATGCGACCATATGATCAACCCAAGTGGATAAGATTATACAATCTTCCGATGGAATACTGGGCAGGGGAATGTCTAGAAAGGATTGGCAGAACACTAGGGGCCCTAATGGAAATTGATACAAACATTATGGATGGGGACCTCTACAAATATGCCAGACTAAAAATAGCGACAATAGACACCATCCCAAATAAAATCCACTTGGTTGTAAATGGGTCTCAATGGGTACATGAAATAGAAGTAGAGGAGTCGAAATGGTTCTGTCTAAAATGTGGAGCCAGGAATCACAATGAGAAAAATTGCACCATCAGTAAGCAAAGAAAGGAAAACACCAATTCTCAGGCAAATTTGAATCACAAAAACAATAATAAATCCGAAATTGAAAAAGAATAGTCTCTGGCCATTATGAACAACAAGCCAGGAAAAGGAAGCAAGGAAACACCCCTCAAAGATACAATTATAGGAGGATTCAGGGAGGAGCCCCAAATCAATACCGATAGTACAATGCTTATAATTGACCAAGAGGGAGAGGGAAGGGATGAGACTGATTCTTTGACAAGCAATGATGTTGAAATAGAAGATGCATTAGACATCATAGAAGATAGGTGTATATTGCAATCGACAGCAAATCACCTAGGCATGGGAAAATTCGGCACAACAAGAAAACAACAAGGAAGGAAATCCTACAAGCAGTTATAGGAGGAAGAAGCTATTAAAAAAAATTACCCAACATTATTAAATTTCTAAGTACCAAGGGAGGAAACCCCTCCCTTGGGAAACAATGAAAATCACTACATGGAATGTCAAGGGCCTAAAGGCCCCTGACAAAATATGCCTAGTAAGGCGCCAAATTAAAAAAATCAATAACAACATAATTCTACTTCAAGAAACTAAATTGTCCAGCGAGGAAGGAATACAATTTCTCAAATACTGTCATGATTGGAAAGGACATTTTCAGGGATCTAGAGGAAATACAGGAGGATTGGGAATTATGTGGAAAGAAGAGTTGGTTTCGACAGAAATTATACATATGAAAGCCAATTGGATGGCACCAAAAATGTATAATCTGACTTTGAATTGCCAGTTCACAATTATCAATATATATGGCCCTACCAAAACAAAGGAAAAGGCAGATCTATGGAGGAAGATTTTGGAATTCTCACGGCCATATCTCAAAGAAAAATTAATCATGGGAGGGGACTTCAATGCCATTCTGGATCCATAAAAAAAAAAGTGGTGGCATTAGAACACTGTATCAAACCTCCATTGATTTTAGGAATTTCGTGGCTGAAGCGGGGGTAATGGATTGCCCAACAGAGAAAGGAATATTCACATGGACAAATAGAAGGAAGGATTTTACAAAAATTGCAGAAAGACTTGACAGTTTTCTAATTACCAGGAGTTGGTGGGATTCAGGGTGGCAAATACAAACAAAAATTCTTCCAAACTCAACCTCAGACCATTTCCCGGTGGAGATAACTATATCGGATCGATTGGAAACAGTAAGGGCAAGCTTCAAATTTTAGAATATGTGGTGGCGAGATGAAGGATTAATTGAACTCCTGGAGAAGTGATGGAAAGAGTTAAAGGTGGGAGGCTTAATCAGTTTTAAAATAGTTAAAAAACTTCAACATATAAAACAACGGTTGAAAGTATGGAACAAAGAAAATTTCTTAAACATATTTGTAGAAAAAGCTAAGTGGAATGTGAATTAGAGTCATTAAATGACAAAATAATCAAGGATGGAATGAGGAATGAAGAATTCATAAAAGAAAAAGAATTAAAAGGGAATCTAATTGAATTACTTAAAAGAGAAGAAATTTATCGGAGAGACAAGTCAAAAGAAATTTGGTTGCAGGAAGGTGACTCCAATTCCAAAGTCTTCCATGCATCAGTTCTAGACAGAAGAGAAGCTAATAAAATTGAAGAGGTTCAAGTAAGAGGTCAGACAATATGTGGTTTAACTAATGTTGGAATAGCAGTAGTTGAGCACTTTGAGAAATTATTGGGAAACCAAAATCTGTTAGTAGAAAATGGAAGTATTTTGGAGTCAATCAGCAATAAAGTATCAGAAGAAGACAATAAAATGCTTTGCAATGAAATCACAAAAGAAGAGGTAAGAATAGCACTTTTTCAGTTCCATCAAGACAAAGCACCTGGACCTGACGGATTCACAGCCAGATTTTTCCAAACATGCTGGAACTTTGTTGGAAATGATGTTTGGAAATTAGTTGAGGATTTTAGAAAGAACGAGCATTTTGTGAAAGATCTAAATAACACAGTGATAGCCTTAATCCCAAAGAAACAGGAATGCAAAACTTTTACTGATTTTAGACCAATATCATTGTGTAATACAATTTACAAAGTTATTACTAAAGTGCTAGCAAATAGATTGAAACTAGTGGTGGGAAAGGTAGTGTCAATGGAACAATGTGGATTTGTTCCAGGTAGAGAGATCACAGACTGCACGCTACTCGTATCAAAAGTAGTACATACCCTCACCAAAAGTAGGGAACCAGGGATACTTATAAAATTAGACGTAAGCAAGGCTTATGATAAAGTATCATGGGGTTTTTTAAGAATGGTCATGGAAAGACTGGGTTTTAATTCTCATTGGTGTGACTTGATAAAATATTGTATCTCTTCAGTAAGATTCTCAATATCAATAAATGGTACATTGCAAGGTTTCTTTCAAGCTACCAATGGCCTTAGGCAAGGGGATCCCATTTCGCCTTTCCTCTTTGTGATAATGGCAGAATCATTAAGTTGCGCAATCAAGAAAAGTTGTCAGAGACTGGAATGAAAAGGAGTGAAAGTAGTGCAAGATATAGAACCAATTACACATTCCCAATTTGCTGATGATACTATACTATTTGGGGAAGCAAGTATTAAGGAGGCCAAAAACATCAAATATATCCTTGACAAATATGAAACACAAATAGGTCAAAAAATGAACAAGGAAAAATCATAAATCTTTTTCTTCAACACCAAATCACCATTGAGAACTACAATCCTACACATACTTGGCTACCAAGAGGGATCGTTGCTGGAAAAATTCTTAGGAATCAAAATCTTTGGAGGTGCATGTAAATCAAAGATTGGGAGGAAACAATTGAAAAATGCCATTCTAAGGCAATGTCATAGAAGAATAATTGGTTATCACTAGCAGGAAGAATAACAATGGTAAAAGTAGTTCTTTTAGCAATCCCAATCTATACTATGTCCACATACGAAGCGCCAAGAAAATTAGAATATAAAATGGAAAAGGTATTGAAAAAATTCATATGGGAGGGGTCCAAAACAGAAAAAAAGATACCATTGATAGGATGGGAAACAACATGTAAACCAAAGGAGGATGGTGGGGTAGGGTTGAGAAAGATCGAACAGCAGAACCAAGCACTAGGTTCCAAATTAGTTTGGAAGCTATATAAGCAGTCGGGAAAACTATGGTGCCAAATTATACAAAGAAAATATATGGACACAAGGGAACCTAGCAGAATATTGACCTTAGCTAATGCAAGAAAAGGCTTGGCAGTATGGAAATACATAATAAATTGCAGACCAATAATAACCAACCATTTGTCTTGGCGTATCGGGAACGGTTTGAAGGTATTGTTCTGGACAGACTCATGGAACGGGCACAAAAGCTTGACAAAAACATTAGATTTAGATCAGTATGTGGATAGGCTTCAATTGAAGTTGGGAAAACAGTAAAAGACTACGTCCAACACAATAGGAGTTTGGTAGGGGAACAATTTCAATGGAAGGATATTCCGGCTCATCTCATGCCCCAACATCTACGCAAGGAGGTGGAGGCAGAGCTAAGAAATAGATCAATATTGCTAAACAAAAAAGAAGATGAAGTGATTTGGTGTGGTACAGTATCAGGGGAGTATACGGTCAAATTGGGATACCAAATATAGAATGTACAATGCAAGGACAAGAATTGGATGACAACTCTATGCTGGAAACGTGAAATCCTACCAAAAGTAGGGGCATTTTTTTGGATTGCACTACACAACCGGTGCCTAACATGGGATAGACTGAAGAGATTAGGATTTGCGAGCCCATCTAGATGTGTACTGTGCAAAAAAGAAGAGGAAACTGCAGACCATCTATTTCTCTCTTGTTCATTGATAACTGCATATTGGGACTAGTTGCACGAAACATTCAGGATCCAAGGACCAAGACAACATAAAATTTGTGAAGCTATGAATAGCTGGACGATACTAAATCAGAATGGTTATTGGCAAAATCTATGGAAACTGGCACCTTCATTAATTGTATGGCATGTCTGGAAGGAAAGGAACAAACAAATTTTCAAAAATCAATCCCTTGAAAGACATAGACTAATTGCAAAGATTCAGGATGCTATAATTGAAACAACAAACAATTAGAACACTATGCGTTCTAAAATAAGATTCACACATTGGGATGAGGTAATCAAGAAAACTTGGCTGAGTCTAAAATTACCCAAAGATGAGATAGTGAGTAAAAAAAAGGTGAACAAAAAGGAAGTTCGGTGGAAACACTGAGAGTGCTTAAATTGGAAACTTAACTTCGATGGGGCTGCTAAGGGAAATCCCGAAAAGGTAGGAGCAGGATGTATAATTAGAAACAAAGAAGGGCAGGGTGTCTGGGCTACCTCCAAGAATTTAGGTACATGCACGAATAATATAGCAGAAATGGAGGCGCTCGCATTGGGATTAGAAGTCTGCATACAAAAAGGAATTGATTCGGTAGAAATAGAAGGTGAATCCCAAATTTGCATTCAGGAAATTATGTCGGGGAAAACATCGAATTGGAAACTAGACAACTGGATTGGAGCAATCAAATCCCTCGATGGAAAACTGAATGACTATACCCTATCACATGTTTATAGGGAAGCTAACAAGGCTGCGAAACTTCTGGAAAACTATGGAGTAAATTAAGGACCGACAGTAAAAATTGACAACTGCATGGTGTAGTGGTTAGGCCTACCAGTGATCCTAACAACCGACAGTCTGGGCAGTTGAAAGATCTCTGAAATCTTTAAAAGTGGCAAACAGGGACAGTCGGATGGGATAGCAGGTAAGATCCGGTTAGCGATTGGGCAAGGTGCTAGGGGGATGTGCCAGGGTCATGGTATAAAATTCAAGCATTTATAGGAAGCCTAGGGGTAGAAAGAGGTAAGTCTCAGCTCCATTCTCATTCTCAGAAGAAGAAAATGGTGTATAAATTTGGAGTACACTACATCTGCTTGAATGAGACGCTAAGGGTTTAGTGCAAGAGAATTTTCTCAGTCGGGTCCCTGCAAGTCATCGAAGCAATCAAACAAATAACACAAGAAATCCTGCAGGAGGGGAACCACTAGTGTGATGGCAGAATTTATGAGGTAGTATTAAGCCTACTGGTAGATGTTCTGGGCGCCAGAGAACTACTGGTGGAGAAACTGGGAGGTTTTGTGACGTTAATCAACACTCAAGCAGTGGCAAATGCAATACTGGATATGCCTACGGAAGGCATGGTGAGCTCCCTGAAATATACCTTCAGAGAAATCGGGACTGAGGAAGAAGAGACAGAAGTGGAGGTCGAAGTAGGGGAGGAGGGCACGAGTAACCCCCAGAACCAGATCAAAGCTACGAGCAACTTCTTAGGCAATGCCTGAGATGTATACCGGGCTGGCATCATCAACAATGACCTGAACGCCTTTGCAAGCTATGTTCAAAACGAGGACTCGTTCAACGAACAAAGGATGAAACACACAATGAAACTGGGGTATGCACTGGCAGTAGTCTACAACTATGTAACTGCATAAGGCTTGATACGAAAACTGTTTGGCAATTATTGCCACGATATGAAAATAGTCTGACTTATTGTAGGAAAATACTACCATTTTGAAATTAATATAATAGGGCGTTATCCCCACTGATAGCACTTACTTAACAAAAAAAAAAAAAATTAAATTTTTTAAAAGATAATATATTACATAATTTAAAATTAAAATATAAAATTAAAATATTATTATTTAATATATTATATTATATATTAGATGTTATATATGTTACATATTATATTGTATATACATTATAATATTATAATATGATGTTAAAATTATATATTATACATTATATATGTTACATATAGTATATATATTAGAATATTTTGTTAAATTAATAATATAATATATTAAAAATACATTATTTATTTGAATTTGTTATTAGATTATTTTATATATGTGAATTTATTATTTGAATTATATTTTATTTAAGATATGACAAGTAAATAAATGAATTGAATTGAAAATATAACAAGAACTAATTTTGAAGAGTTCAAAATTTTTCTTAAAAATTAGTTAAATATTTTTTTTATTGTAGTTTTGATTATAGTCTTCGATAGAAAGTTTATGTTCCCTGAAAATCCGCCCTTATTGCTCAATTTTTTTTTTCAATTATATTGCAAAAATTAATTTTGAACGAATGTTTTGTTATATATTTTGCAAGTTTACTTTAATAATATACAATTTTTTGTTCTAATTTGAAAGTTGAATTCTCATTTGTTAAAATCAAAGTTATTAATCACTAGTTAAAGCACAGGTGGTGCTCTAGTTTCCTTGGAGGAACTAATAAAGAAGTGCAGTAATTATTTCAGAAAAAACATTTTACGAATTGTGAGAACTGGATTATTTATTTCAAAAAACATATTCTACAAATTGTGAGAAGGTGGAGTAATTATTTCAAGAAAAACCAATTAATAAATTTTACAAAGTAAGTGTGTGCATTTAATTTTTACTTTTATGATTTGTATATTTCTGACATCAAATATATTTTTTATTTTCTATCATTTTATGTTTTATGATTTATATATTTCTTACTTCAATTTTTACTTTTTATCATTTACAATTTTTCTAAATAAATAAAATAAATTTTACTTTCTATGATTTGTATATTTTTCAATTTTTTTAAAAGGTAAAAAACTAAATTCTAATGTATAAATCATAAATAAAATTTTACTTCTATTTTATTATCAAGTTATTATTTGCTACAAAAGAGTTTGCATATATTTTATTTTTCAATTGTTTTTAGAAGACATTTTTTTTATTAAGAAGATTAAATTATTAATTATTAATTATAAATAAATAAGATTTATCAATAAATATGTATTAATTTTGTGATATTTTTTTTATGAAATTAGTGTATAGTAAAATTTATCATATTTATAGTGTTTTTTAATTTTTAATTTTACTTTTAAATAATTATTTAGGATGCCTCGCCCAAGATTAAATTTTGAAAATGAAGAACAACAAAGAGAATATGCTCAAAATTACATGAGACAAAGACGTGAACAAATGAATAATTTACAAAAAGAAGAAGCAAAAAATCATCGAAACCAAAATGATAGAGAAGAACGTGTTAAATGTAGGGCAAATAGGGAGTTGAAGAGATTGAAGCAAAAATGAGACAACATGCAGATGAGATGAGAATACATTGTGTACGAGAATTTGAAGATGAGAAATATATATTAAGAAGATTACAAACAAATGAGCATTTAGACCAATTTAATGAGATAGAAAAACAACAAATACAAGTATGCAATCGTGAATTAGTTGAAAGGAATTATGAATCTCATGAGAATATAGAGGGTAAATTTGAAGGAATGAATTCAATTACAATTGATCGTGTGTTACAAACACCAAATAATAGAGTTCAAGATGCAATAAATGTTGAAAATAAAAATCATGAAGAAAATAATGGTCCACAATAGGAGTTAACCTCTCAATTGAGAAGATGAAGACGACTGCAAAGAAGACAAAAATGAAAGAGATTTGGGTACATGCAATAACAATAGAAATGTGCAAATTGATTTGAAAGATTTACAAATTATATTTTGACATGGTCTGGATAAACTTGCAGCACCAAGCATGAGTTACATTTGTCAAGAAATTTACTCTACAATAAAGGTTGTATGAGTTCCTGAAGGCCCAATTTGCAATAGATGTCGACAAGAGAAACATGAACATCAATTTTCAACATTAAATAATATGAATCCTGGTCCACAACCATTAGAACTTGCAAACTTAACACAAATTGAGGAAATGTTGATAGGGCATGTAAATCCAATAATTCAAGTCACGTGCATGCAACTGAAGGTCAGTACAAATATAAAGGACATACCATAAGTTTTCCACAAGAAGTAAGAGAAATAGCTAAAATTTTACCGAATCGAATAAAAGATTTACCAATTATTATTGTTCGAAGGAAGGACCAACACGGAACAAATTACAATTTTACAGTCAATAGAGAGAGGGTGTACAAGGCATTGAAATATAAGATAGAACATGATAAGTTTTATAGAGATGTGCAAATTGATTAAAATTCTCTTAGTGAATTCACATGCAATTCAAATGAAAACATTTTTGACAAATTAATCTCTATTCATATGGAGTTTGATTCAGAGATTTAACTAAATACATGCACTACGATTCAAGTTTTATAGAGATTTAACTAAATACAAAAAGCCTGGGAAAATGCACAGGCACTACGATTCAGAGGCAGCCAGGATTGACTAAAACATCTACACTATACAATTATTTGGATTTATTAATATTATGCAAGAGCTTAGAAAAGACCATGGCATGGTGGGCTGAGTCAGGTTTCCTTTCCTCCTTAGAGTCTTCGGCCTCAGAGTCTTCCGATTCCACCCGCTTCTTGTATGCAATATAATTTGCAATCACCGGGCAGTCTACTTTGTAGTTTTGGTGAGCCGGCCCCTTTGCTTTCTCCTCTAGGTCCCTGGAATCGATTGGTATCCATTCTTCCCCGGAGCCTAAGTCCGAATCCATGTCATCTCCTGATGCTAACTCCTCTTCCAACCCTTCATTTTGCACATATCGCATTACCCAGCCACGAGGTTGGTTGGTGGTTAGCTTGGCTACTCTGAGCAGGAACGTGATGCTCTGGTCCCTTTCATCCCATCATTTTTCAAACCCTTCTGGGTCAATTGTCCTGACCAGAGGGAATTTCATGACCTCCCTTCCTCGTATGCTCAACACGTAGTAGTTCTGGGGCATTGGGATGAGATTATTTTTTTCCACATTATCCAAGGCTGCATCAATGTCTCCCAGCCATGCATGAATGAAGATCATCTGGGTCAGCTTCTTTGCGATTTCCTTCGGCACACCCATGTGGAGGAGCACCGCCAGAAACATTGCTAGTATTTCTGCATTGGACCGGAACCTGTGAAATGCTTTCAAGAACTCCGGTCCTACAACCTTCTTGGTTGCCTAGAGTATCAGCGGGTGGGATAAGGCCAGTACCCCATTCAGTCTTTTATCTGTCACTTCTCCTCAGAATTCTTGTAGTTGCTTGTCGGTGTCCAGGGCTAGAGGAGTCTCCATTCCTCTATCACCTACTTCTATCACCAAGTAAAAATGTCGAGCTTCTGCACGCACACACTATTCCTGCAAAGACACTGTTTTAAATGAACCAGGTTGGCCTTTTTTAACTGTGGTGGCTAGCAGTCTTCATGATTAATTTTCTATGATCCTAGCGGTTGGAGCATGTAAACTTGCAGGCGCTCTGCTGGAGGTACTCGACGTGATTAATGCAAAGTATTTTGATATCCACTCAATCTTGCCTTTGCCTTGGAACTTGTTCGATTTATTTGCATCTTGCCCTCTATTGTTGAGCCTTGTCACATCCGATTAGACCCCAAGTTTGTCTTTTCTTGTTAATATAGTAAGTTTATTTTTTACCTTTTTATTTAATTATTTATTAAAAATTAATTATTTTTAATAATATTTAGATTTTGATATATTTTGACTTTACATTTAGTTTATTATATTTTAATTTTTAATTTAGATTTAAGTTTTAATAATTACAAATAATTATTAAAATAAATTTAATTTACAATTATTTGTCTTATTAAACTTTTAATTATTGTAGAATAATTATATTTTAAATTTTTATTTTAAACTATATAATAAAATAAATCTAAATTAAAAATTAGGGAGAGTCACAAAACAACTTTTAATTAGATATAGTCACATAGAAAGAGTGAGAGAGATAAAGAGAAGTAGGAGAGTTAGAGAGAAATAAAGAGGGAGAGGGGGAGATAAATAGGGATATCAAAAAAGAGTAAATTGTATAAAAAGACACTTCGATTTTATTTGTAAATATTTTATTTCAATTATGATTTTAATATTTTAAATGGGAAGGTATATTTGAAAGGCTTTGTAAAAGCCATATTGTAATATATTCTCAAATGAACTGTATGATATAATTATTATTTTGAGAGTTTTTATGTGCAGATATAAGTTCTCTTGACTTTTCCAATATATTTTGTATGCTCTATTAGCCATGATTTCATGATTAATTTTCCACTTTCGACACTACTTCTTACTAACTTTGCCATCCAAATTTGGCTCTTAGACTAAATATTTCATAAAGGTGCATTTTAATTTTCTTACTATCACCTTTGGCTGAATTTTTAAATTGGTTCAACCATGCAAAAAGTGTGGTTACTTTTAATTATTTCCATTTAAATGTTGGTTACAATTTTCTAATTTTCTTTCCATTTAGCTAGTCACAATTTCATACTAACATTAAACCTTGAAAATGGCAGTTTACTTCTACTTAAAACTTGTGGTAATTTCATTAATCTGTTGCTACCTATGGTGTTGAATTGGACTAGTTATGTCATCTAGGATTTGCTCCTCAATTTTTTTTTACTTTTTTCAAAAAAAAGTTATGATGGTTATACTTGTATTACCATGAATGGACATAAATTTGAGGATTTTGGGTGTTTTCATTCAATTTTTCATGTTTTCCCCTTAGCTCCTACTTTATGTGTGTTTTTTATGGAAGCCTTTGGATATATTTTGGCTAATAGTATTTCATGGAACCTTATTAAAGGTGCTACTTTTCGTAACTCTATATCCCAACTATTCAATGGCCATTTTTCTAATGACTCCTTTCTCACTCTCTTGGAGGACAAACATGACATTATTTAGGATATTCAATGCCTAGATATTTTTTGGAAAGCTTTAAGGTCAAATATATAGTGGCATAAAACTCAATGTTATAGGAAATCCTTCTTAGCCAAGCCCAATTGGTTCAATTCCTATGGATAGAAGGGGGTTGATCATAAGGAAGTGTTGAGATTCCTAAGCATCTCTTTTACCTTTTAGGTTTCTCCTTCCTCTTTAAGGAAACATATCATTTCTAGAGCTGAGAAAAAATATCATATTAAATTATGAAGCCCCTTTCTTTGGCAAGGAGATTCCATGTGTGTTCAAAAATTCTTGTTGCACACATTTCCATTACTCATGTTGCTAAGAACCTTGCAAATCCTCATATTTGAAGATTGAAAAAATCCAAAGGTATATTTTATGGCCTCCCTTTAACCAAGGAAAATGGTTTCACAAAGTATCCTAGGAGTTTTATTATTTCCCTCATGACTATAATAGGCTTGGATTGCTTTATATGAACACTACTCTAAATGGCGCCATAATTTTAAATTTAATTAACATACTCTAAAACCTAACGAAACCAGGTTGTAGCTCGTCAAATTGGAGAAGTGAAAGGTCAATACCAGTGCTGAGGAAGAGTTTGGAGGAGTGAAAAAAAGGTCAATACCAACACCGAGGAAGAGTATGGAGGAGTGAAAACAAGGTCAATACCAGCGTCGAGGACGAGGTTGAGGGCACTCAAGGAAAATCGATGACCAAGGGATAATGAGTATTGTAAGTTTGGCACCCCCATTCTCTTTAACCTGCAATTTTCATGCCTAGTTTCCAAAGATCTTCTCGTACATTGGCACCACCATTCTCGTAAAATGGTATAAGATAAGATAGAAAAAATAAAATAGCTTAGTCTTTCACATTTTTATAGTGATTACTAGAGGCACATAGACCAATTCTTCATAATAGAAGAATTTGATCATACTTTTCCAATGATGGCATTATGAGAAAACCTTAGGTTAAATGAATAATTCCTAGCTAAGTTCTTTAAATCATGTCCAACCGTATAAGAGAAGATTGCTGCTATGTGTACTTGGATACCATGGAGAAAGGCTCTTTGGGCTCTTTCATCAATCAAGGTATTGTTAAATTTTAACACCTAAAAGCGAGAATGAAGAATCTCTCCTAGGAAGGTGGCCAATTATGCTTCTCAACACCTAGATTAAAAAATCCTTGTCAATATCATTGCCATGACAATTAAACCTATTGCTTGAGATATAGTCATAGAGGTAAACAAATTGGCTTTCTTGATAGTAGATACCTTTTAGACAATTCAATCCTTGCATCAGAGATTGTTGAATGGGCCCAACAAACTACTCATGATGCCCTTAATATTAAGTTAAAAGTTTGACAAGGCATATGATTGCATCAATTGTCCTTTAATTTATAAAAGGCTCAAATGGATTTATTTTTAACCCTAAATTATTATCACACATTCAAAATTACAAAATACTAGTTGAATGAAGAAGCTTCATTTGAAGGTGATGTCGTCATGACCTTTGAATGAAGAACCTTTATTCAAAAATGACGCCATGTCAAGACTTTAAAATGAATGTATTTTTTATTTTAAATATTTCATGTCCAAAATTATTTATAAAAGGAACCTTGGCATGAAGGACCTTCAAATGAAAACCTTAATTCAAAGGTCCTTCATTAGAAGATCCTTCATATGAAGGTTCCTTTAATAACATCCCATTATAGCTCTTAGAGTTGTTAGAGATATTTTTGTTTCGAAGTAGAGATTGGAACATCAAATAGTGTCACCATGACTCTACCAAGATATCCATTAAATTGATAAACCCTGACTTAACAACCACAAATTCACAAGAAAATTGCCCCTGTCAGCCCTAGGGCATCAATTCAATGCCAAGTTTCTTGCTTTAACATACCCCTAAATGAAATGAACCTCTATCATACCATAATGCACACCAATCCACCGAGTTATAGTTCCAAGATAGTGGGTGGATTGGTGGATCTCATTTCTATTTAGCCCTCAAACCCTTACATAGGAAAAATAGGACAGTCCCTGTATTTGATTGTTTTCTCCCACAAAACAGTGATTGAGCACTTCAAAACAAATGCAAATGAAAGGGAACACATATATTTATCTACACCAATGATCTCAGAGCATTTCAAGCTTGTACAAATCTGTTGGTTGTTTTTACTGTAACCAAGTTTATCTTCTAATCTACCTATGGAATTACCAATTCCAATCAGGGGCAGCTCGAAGAACCTGGACCAGCTGATGAGGGTTTTAATAAACCTCCTACTCTTTCGGCTTTGCAAAACCCAAGAAGGTGATCCCCTTAATGCGTTTATAACCTCTGCACCAAACTTATAAACAACATCAATAATAACAAATCATCTCATTAAATAGCTCAACATAACAGGATAATACTGAAACAAATTGGTTGTTCATCAATAATATCAACTATTTGGAGCATGAGATACTACAACAACATTACACAACTTATGATAGTCATTGATTTGCAATTTTGTAGCAAGCTCTAAGAAAAGACAAACGAATATAAAACCTCACAAACAAGTACAATTTAGACTAGTGAAATATACCATTGGAGGAGTCAAATTCATAAGCACTTAAGGGTTCATGACAGATTCAAACACATAACATATAAAATCTCAGATAATATTGCCTTACAATATCATCAATTTGTATTCTAACCCAATACTACTTATCAGATCCTTACATAAACATATCCACCTATAACCTCACTCAAGCATTTTAATTAATTCCTTGAATTAAAGCCAAAATGAGAATCATACACACCCCAACAATGAGATGAACAAAATAATCCTTGATCATTTTATTCAAGATAATGATATGTTCATACAATGGAGAGACATGAGCTCGAAATGAGTAATTTCCATTCAAATGCTAGTACTGTCTTGAAACATTAAACTTTCTTGAGTTTAAAACCTACTACATAAATGAAAAAAACCTAAAACAACATTTTCACTATGACATCAAATTCTTTACAATTCGCTCTGCAACCTCACTTAGACTCAACCTAAAATTGTCTAACTTGCTAACTCGTATTTTTGGCCTTGAAATCCTTCTTATAGAGAATGAAGGAGAAAACAAGCATCGGGCCATAAATACACATGTCATCGGTCATTTGGACTGCCCTATGACATTTCAAAAATTTGTTACACAACTGAGTCCCTGGAGAATCTTCCTGTTTATCCCATCTGCTTGGAAAATAGCTCTTGCATTGGCCAAACCTCAAATACTTGCACCAAAAATGCCATCAAGACATAACCAAAATCTGTTATAACCAAAACCGTTGAGTTGTGAAATGCCGGTAGTAGACTCTGTCCTATTCTTCTTCAGTTAAATATTTGTCTACACATCTCTGATATTCCTCATTTGTTGGCCAATCAAAATTTACCACTTCATTCACCTTAGCACTATAAGATGTGTACTTGATTGCTACTTGATTCGCCTCTCTTTCAAAAGACTCCAAAAATGTGCTGGCGTTAATGATTTTATCCATACAACTCATCAACATATCATAATCTGAGTCATCACAAATAAATTTGATTTGTGCATTGATGACTTCATCCACCCTATCTCACCACTGCTGCAGTGATCTAACATTTCCATGGGCATCTACTAAATCTGGTAAAGACGTGCCACTCCAGTCATCAAAATTCTTTACCAGTTCCTTAATATTCCTACTCAAATCATTAGGTAAGGCTTGAAAACCTTGCAGTGATTTTATAAAAACTTGAGTAGGCCTTAATGATTGGGGCCTGTTGTCTGCATTGAATCTAGAGGCCTTATACATAACTTCTAGGGCATTGGCCCTAGGGATCTACTTCTCAACTAAAGGAAAAACTAATTCTTGATCCCTAGTAATGTTTCTTATTGAATCTAAGAATAAACAATATAAAGAATAAACTGATGGTAATCTACCATCAACTCCCTCATTCAAATGCCTCAAAATTGTGTCTACAACTTCAGTTTGCTTGGCAACTGCTCCCTTCTCACTTGCTTTTAGAGATTCCTGTAGCTCTGTAATCTTATTAAGCATCTAATTTTTGGTGGGATCCACAAAGTACTCAACCTCCTCTTCAATTGGCTCTAATGAAGGACTAGGAGCAGGAGTCTGGATGGGGGACCCAGGAGTAGAAACAATTGGAGAAGTTGGAGGTACTGATTTTGATGTAGAAGGTAAGGCCAGGGTACCAGGAGCACTAGAAGACTCCCCCACATGTCTGTACTTCAACCTATCTACCTCAATTTGCAGCTCAACATTCCTTTGCTGCATTTTACTATACTCTCCAATAATGGTGTTATACTTCTCCATCAAACTTTTCTTCTCAACTTCTTCTCTTTCAGCCGTCTTTTGGGCCAATTCGGCCACATTTATACTCAAGTTTGTAGCTTCTGTAGTTGAATTTTCAAAAGCTCTTTTGATTATTAACCCTCCCCTTAGGTTTGGGCTAATAACAGTAACATTTGGATTTCTACCCTGGGGTGACAATGCCCAAATAGCTAGGGTCTCATATTCCTCACTAAAGGAAGAATCTTGGAGTGCTGCCTTGACCCCCTCCTTGGTGTTCTGCATTGGATTTTTGGACTTTAGAATAGAATTGAATGCTACCGCATCTGCTATGTCCCACTCAGGTAAAATCAAAACACCAGCCTGGGTCACCAACTTCCTTCCCTCCTCAAGAGTGATGATTTTGAACCCATTCATGAGTTCAACCTTCACCTCATCATCATTCTCCTGATCAGACCTATCAGGCCTTAATTCTTTTCTCTCCTTGCACTTGGCTTGGTACTCTTCTAAATTCATCCTCCACACTAGTTGCAAGAAAACTGGAGTCTTCACAAATGCATCATCATTCAAGAATGCCTTGCATGCTTCCATTCTGACATCTTCTACACATTGGCCTTTCATGTCCATATTAGATAGTACTAATTGAGTTGATCTAGGAGGGGATGGAATACTAGCCTGCATGTCTTGATCAGTAACAATTATTCCATCCATCAAAGCTTCTTGTGTTTCCTCAACTCTTTGCCTCTTAGGGCTTGGCTTTGATGTTGGTAATGCAAGATCAGCTTCTGGTGAAGAATCTAAATAAATTATCTTTATTCCTCCAGATTCTCTAATCTTCGGTCCTGGGTGAGCTGAGGTCTTCATAATTTGTTTTCCCTTCTTATCCTCTTCCTCCTCACTGTTACTATCATTCCTCTTTCTCTTGTAAAGAGGCCAGATCATTGTAGGTTGATAAGTTGGCCTTGTTTCTGCAGGCCTCACCTTTGATCTCTGTATGCCAAAATCCAATTCCAAATTGACTCTCTTGGTCATCAAAGTGCCCATGATCTCTCTGAATTTATCCATCAAGAAATCAATTTTCTTATGGAATGGAGTGAATTCCATTAATGGATCATACTTGGGATCCATTTTATGCACTGCAGCAAGTAATTTTTCATATGCAATCCACTTCTCCTTATTTAATTCTTGTCTGTTCAAATCAAATTCATTTTTGATTAAGTCGTCAGGAAAATTGAACTCATGGGTAAACTTGTCCCCCTTAATCCGTTGCCTAAACAAGGAAAAGAAACCCTCTGGATCATGCTGCCGCCTGGAACCACTCCTCAAATGAAAGTCATCAAAATATCTCCTGAAATGGACCCATCCTCCCTTAGAGAAAACAAAATTTGATACAATAGTGTAATCAGGGAAGAGAGTCCCTTTTCCCTTCCCTGTTAGGTTATCCTCATGTATACAACCTATTTTCCACATGACTTCAACAAACCCCATTCTGTATTGCACATTGAAAGGGAGGATATGTGGGGCTCCCTAGAAGCCATACACTCTTAGAATAATGTTGATTGGGTACAAAATGATGTCACCCCAGTTGTGACAAACCTTTAAATTAGGCTTCCTCCCCTTAGGTCTGAGAAAATTGTGAAGATCCTCAGGAATCTTGGGCACATTAACAATTAACTGAGCCCTGAGTTTGGAAGCAAAGCAATTGTCAAATTGCACATAACTGATGCTTCCTCTGTTGTATGAAAGGTCTGCAGTCCAGACCTGCACTGGTAACCTTTCTCCATTTATGTCCTACCTTAACTCCATCTTCTTTGAGAAAAAGTCGGCATTCTTATACAAAAACATGTACATTAGCAATGAGTACCAGTAAAAAGGATTGCTAGTATCTCCTACTTACAATTTCAACAATCCATCATGTATTTTTTTTGCCAGAAAAGATGCAAATTCATATATCACGAAGAAATTGGGGTGTTGTATCTGGCCCCCCATGAACATGTATGCAATTAGCGTAACAGTACTCGGGCTGAAACCCAGTATCTGACATAGTGAATAGAAAGTGGCCAAAAATGTGATTGGCAAAGCAGCTTAGCCTGAAATGCTCGTGGTCACTTGGGCTAATGTAAACTGTTGAACTACCTGTCCTAGTCAGATGTGGAGGAAGCAACTTCAATCTGAATAGTGGCTTTGATCTTGCATATTCTTGGTTCATCTCCTCCAGATCAATTTGAACCAAAAACGGACTAGGTTCACTCAAGTCGAATACTTGTTGAATTTCCTCTTTGCTTACACTCAACAAAACCTCTCCATCATTATCCCTAATCACTCTTGTGACAGGGTCATATCGTGCTACCACTGCCCTAAGCACGTCCACGTCAGGGAACATGTTTGACACTACTAATTTCCCCATATCATATCTCCAGGCATTAGAGAAAGGGTGAGGTAAATTTCGCTGTCCATACAAGAGCTTGAACATTTTCAAACCTGCCATAGGAACCCTAGCATCTGCGATGTTATAATTTTTGCATACTAGCCCCTCACCTAGGGTTCTTCCATTCATCAGAACTAAACCCCTCCTCTTATAATTTGTTTACAGCAGTAATTGGTCCAAGAAATCATCATACAAATTTCTCTGTAAATAATCCATGTGGCGGGAATGCTGCTTTGGTGGTGCCATCTCAAATAAAGTAGGGCTTCCTCTAAAACTCAAACTTTGAACAGACTAGGGCTACTCAGAAAACAAAATCATATTAAAACCTTGCAATTTCCCACAATTTTGATCAAACCAGTAACCCTACGACAATAATCAACAATCCCTCTAACCAACACGCCACAATTCTTCACAAAACCACAGTCAAATTAACTAAAGCAACACATAAAACAACTCACGGGATTAAGTTCTGCAGAAGACCAATTTTTCAATGTGATTGCTCGAAACTTCGTCTCTAGCTCTAAAACTGTTTCGCAAAGGTGCTTGAATGCTTTGTGGTGAAAAAAGATGAAGGGAAAAAGATTTATGTCATTTGAATTGAGCCAGTAAACGTCTCTTCCATCATTAAAGATCACTTACATGCCACGCCAATGGCTTCAACCGCATTTGATGCGAATTTAGATTCTAACCGTAGATCTTTTACTTTCGTTAGAGCATTTGAACGACTACCTTCAAAAAAGGATGATGCAATCTCCATCTCAACATCGAGGGCCCACCACATTATGTAGTGCCAAAGGATACACATGGCGCATGCCCATGATATCGCAATCCATAAACATCCTGCATCTTTTGATCACGTGATGGCGGGCAATTGTTGATCTCCACCATCGAAAATCATGTTAATTCATATCAGTCACCAGCGTTGAACTTAAATGTCGAGCAACTTTTTCACCAAGATTATAACATATCCATTGATTTTGAGCACGTGCATTCTCTAGACGCTTTAGTAGCCTACCACATAATGTATTTAAACCTTGACACAAATACTAAAGCATTTTGATTATTCCTTCGGCACCTCTAGCAGAGACACGTGGCATTCGCTCGTGATATCGCGATCAGTTGTAACCCTATGGTGGGGGCATCGCGGGATTATGGGGAACGACTGAGATCAATCGATGGTTGATCAATGGTCAATTAAAATCACTCCCTACAAAATAAAAAATTTATTAATAAGAACAAGGGGACACTATCTAGGCCAATGACAAATGATGGCTTAATGTTGTTTTTAAAACATAGGGCATTGGCCAACCTAAACTTAGGAAGTAATAAAGTTAGGAAAAATATTTAACTCAATTTATAAAAAGGGGCCTGACCTAGACGAAACAATGAGACATAAGTCATTTTAATACCCACTCCAAAAAGGTAACGACCGAATATATCTCACCCAAGGTTTTACATGGAACATTAGGATTTTTATGAAAGCCAAAGTAAAACCCAACCTTAGGTTCCTCCCAAACAATGTAACAAGCCAAGACAAGGGAAAAACATAAATGGAATTCAAAGAACAAGATTTGAAACTCCATCAAATCCACCATGATGCACACCAATCCACCGAGTTATAGTTCCAAGACAATGGGTGGATTGGTGGATGTCATTTCTATTTAGCCCTCAAACCCTTACATAGGCAAAATAGGGAAATCCCTGTATTTGATTGCTTTCTCCCACAAAATAGTGATTGATCACTTCAAAAAAAATTCAAATGAAAGGGAACACATATATTTATCTACACCAATGATATCAGAGCATTTCAAGCTTGTACGGATCCATACAACACAAAATAACTTCAAAAAAATAGTAAAAACACAGAAAATTGCTTCAAGAACATGGTATTTGATATGAAATTTTGGTATCAACTCCTCCAACCATTGTAATGGGATGGGAATACAATATGATAGAAGTGGGATAAGAAATGCATCATTTGAAGGATTAAACCAATATGAAAAGATGAAAGATAGTGCTAACCCCTTAAACTGAAAAAGTTTCTTTTAACTATAAGTTTCTTGGGTAGCCAATTCTTTTAAGTTATCAAATCCTACCATCATACATAATCAAAATTCTATTGTTTCAAATGACTATGAGCACTAACTTTCACTATTTGAAGATGTTGAAACCTTGTCATAGAGAATTAGAACATTGATGTGACCACTCATCCTACCTTAAAACATACCAAAAGTCTCCTAGTAATTAGACATAGGAAGATTTAAGATGACTTAAACAATTTTTATTGCCAAAGCATAAACTTATGATGAATTTACCAGGCCTATTACACACTCCCTCCCCGTTAACCACTTAGACATATGGAAATTAAATGTAAATTTTTTGCTATTTTTAGTCATGTAGGTGTCCAATAAACCACTTGGTGGTGTTTCCCTTCAAGTTTATTTACTTGAATGAAGAGAAAAAGTCCTTTGATTACAATTAGAGAATACATTTGAGGCCTTGGTTGTGTAACTGGTGGACCATAGTCACATTTAACACTTCTTACAAAGTTTGGGAGTTAAAACGTTAAGTAGATTTGATTTGTGATGGACACATTTGGATGGTAGTAACAATAACATACAATCTATCAAGACTTGATTACCTTATAACCAATCAAATTCTAGCGATGAAATGATAGATTAATCATAATGTCACCTTAGGATCACATCACCATGAAAGAACTTCATCCAACATCCTTATGAGTGCAGGTATCACCAAATAGGTATTTGTCAGATCTGTCTTCCTTGAGCGAGGGAAATTCAGGAAGAGAAGAGGAAAGCGAGACATGTAGTAGGTCTAAAAGAGGGAGATCAACTAGAGGTCAAAAGATTAGAAGAAAATTTTGTAAACGCATGGAATTTTTTCTTGCTGAAGGGGGGTCATGTTCTTATGATGATGAGAGCATAGGTGACATTGAGGTACAAAAATCTATGGAAACAATGGGTACCCAAGGAACTTCCTCCAATAAACACTTATTTTTGTGTCAATGAGAGGATATATCACATAGCACCATCGTCATTACATGGTTTGAGACTATTTTGCATGGACGACATAAAGGTTTGTTATGAAAATATTACTGAATTGATGGAGTATGTTGGACCCTGTTACAGTTACAAAGATTGGATGCAACTGGTTCGATATACACGAAGTATGCGTAGGTATGCACTATCAACAAATTATATAGAACTAAAAGATAAGGATCAAAATAAAGGAGTAGCTAGGTACATTGATAGAAGGCCAAAAGTATCAGGGAATATTGTAGGGTTTATAAATAGTACATGACCTGGGTCAACAAATAAGCAACCCAATTGCATATTCGAGGTGCAAGAGGGAAACCGTGTATTCGTATGTGCGATAAAATCAATAAATGTAGGGGAAGAGTTGCTAATCGATTACAATTTAAATCACTTAGATACAAACACAATTACTATGGGGGTGGTATGTACTATATACCATTTTACCCAACCTCCAATTAATGACTCCAATATACCATTTTATTATTATGTTTTTTTCGTAAGTCTATTGGTTTCATTTCGGTAATGTTTTTTATATTTAATTTTTGTCACAGCAGGACATTGATCATACGAGGAAGGCTCCATCCCAGAGCATAGATCACAATCCATCTTTAGGCACTTCTACTCGACAGGTTTACCTCATTGTAATTGTATAAATTGTATATGAGCAAAATGTTTTATTATTATGTTTTTTTCATGAGTTTATTGGGTTAATTTCGATAATGTTTTTAATATTCTTGTTGCAGTCGGCTAATCGGGGAAAGGCACCAACAGTACAGGAGAGCATCCATATGGAGGTGTAGTCACTATTATGCAATGATGACATAACATTTTCCACAAACCTTGTGGATATGATGAGGAAGGCCCAAAAAAAATGCAATGAAGAAATCCTTCAGTTGGCATTCATGGTGCCTCAAATAGATGAGATAAGAGAAAGGGTTAAAACATTGTCTGAGAGAGCACATAACTTGCAAGTAAGCTGTCATGAGATCTTTAATTATAACATAAGTTCATTCATGGTTTTAGATTTTGTACTCTTTTATGTCATGAACTAAAATATGTGTTGTTTTTACAAGATTATTTGCGTCCTCATCATTCTGCTGGCCATGATCAGGGTACTGCAAGAGTTGCCTAGGAAGTAGGGGTCGGTACAAGTGTCAATCCTAATCTTCCTGCACATACATCACATCATCCGACCCCATCATATGTGCCTATATTGTCGACTGAAATGTCAGCAACACATACTATGCAGGCATTCGGTAGTGCACCCTCTAGCAGCGAACACATGCCACTACATGTGTCAGTACATGTACTTGGGGATGCAGAGGCCACTAGTACTGGTGATGTTTTAGAAGCATTTCCTGGATCTTCTCGTATTACTAGTATGAGAACATTGTCGATCACATTTGTGGTGACTGAGGATTTCGTTCCCATATAGATAGAGAAGGTCCCAGGTACTTTAATTGTTTTTAATTATTATTATATATAATTTAATTGAAATTTACTTATTGATCACTCTTTATAGACTAATGATCCCATGATCATTTTGCAGGAAATGATGTTACATTGGAGCTCTTCGGGCCCACCATACGTACACGGTGGAATGCCCAAAATCAAGATTTAAAAGATGAGCTCATTAATCGTTTAGTTGTGTTCTTTGGTGATAAAACATTCAACCGAACCAAGGTCCTTAAGAAAGCTAGTACCTATCTAAAGTATGTGAGGGACCAATATAGGTCACATTTAGAGAAGAACAAAAAGTACGAGCATCCCCCCATGATTTCAGAGAGGGAGTGGAAGGACTTGGTGTCGGATGGAAAGGAGAAGGCTGAAAATAAAAAAGGAAAGACACCATCGGGCCAAGGAAGGTATGTGATACTATAAAAAATGTAATTATATACTGATTACTCTTTCTTTTTACATAATCTAACGTATTTCAAATTTTTCATAGGCTGCCCAACACATCGAAGGCAACAAAGGAAAGACTAGAAAAACATGGGCAACACAAACTTGGCTCTGGTGGTTATATGAAATTAGCCGCATGGTTTGTAAGTATCAATAAATGAAATATTGCATCCAAATAATAAATTGCAAACAATTTTGGTTTTATCACACCATAGAAGCAAAATTCATGATCTTATGCAAAAATGCAGGGCTCTGATTTCAATAGAGCACCCGCAGAAGAGGACTTGAAGATTGCCTTCTAGCAAGGCTATGGAGCCCTAGCTGAATAGCTAAGAGTCTCAACTGGGCAAACACAATCTTCCACTGCATCCAACACGCAGGTAAATAAACTCAATAAAGTTTATTTAAAATTGAATACTTGTGCAATCTATTCAATATTAATTTCCACCATAATAATGTGCCTATTTGTTTTAAACAGATAAGCAATGATAATACTACACATGACATTGGAATGCAGCCTGGTGAGGGTGGAGCACAACCTGCAGATGAAGGCCATGGTGTGCATCCCGGTACTAGATGTATTCATGTGCCATACAAAATGCAATATGGATTAATACAATTAAACATTTTTAATTGCATTTGGTGTATTAATCAATGTAACCTTTCATGTTTCAACTTTAGAGCATGTAGAGCATGATCAACATGTTGAGCATGATCAGACTAGACAAGATCAGGAACATGATGTGGCTCCATGAGGTAAAGAGGACCACTCTAATATTCTTTTAAACATATTTAATTGCAATTGGTGTATTAACTAATGTAACCTTTTGTGTTTCAACTCCAGATCAGGATTTAGAGGGTGTTTAGCATGTTGAGCATGAGGCTATAAGATAATATCATGAACATGATGTGGCCCCATGGTAAATGTGCTTCTTGGTGTGCTTACACAAGTGCTAAGAAGACCTTGCTTGTCTTCTCCTAGGATCCTAGTCTCCTCTAGGATCTCAAAAAGGCTTAGATGATTAACTAAGACCTTGTCTAACTCTTCTCTAAGAGCCTAACTCATTGTGCTTAACCCTGAAGGACAATCTCCCTTAGTTTACTTCAACACTTCCTCCTACACTTAGAAGACTCTAAGTGCCATCAACACACAAATCATTGAATTGATTGCAGGGGTACCGAACATCTTGAAGACCATCCATGTGTTTCCATTTGGATCCATGTTGAAGGATCGCCAAACCTTTCTCCAACCAGGTGACAAAATTTGTCTTGAGGAGGTCTAGGTCAGATAGGGCTAATAGGCCAAGTTTGTAGGACCCTACTAGTTTCTTACTCAAATCTCACTCAAATGGATTAATAGTTCCACAATCCTTCTATCATATCAAGACTTATTCGTGTCCCTCCTGGAACTGTGGTTATCCCATACTGTACTTCACTCCCCTGCCTATTTTCTTCAATTCACATTGTCAAACCTCTAACCGGGCACTCTAAGATCGCCTAGAATTTGACATTACAAATAGCTGCTTAACTCTTCATGACTCCTAACACTAAATATATACATACCAATGGCTCCCCTAAAACATTCATCTACCCTTAGGAAGATCCCGTGACTAGATTTCATGGGGGAGCCATAGACAAACAAGCTGGTTAGAACAAGACCAGGAAAACCTCTAGACCTTAACCTACTTATTCAAGACACTAAATTAACTCAAATCAACTTGCTTACAAAAAGAAAAAGTCTTAGTACTATCCTATGAACACTAGTCTAACATCAAATCAAAATATTCAATCTGTATTCTAACACTGTCACACTATAATGCTCGGTGTTCACACAAAATAGATTTTCTACTAATCTGGATCCGAGCCCTTAGTGATCTTAGATCCATTCTCCAGGTTTCTAGGCCTATTAGTTGATCCCCCACTCCTAGCTTTTAGGGAATCCAAGGTTGTCGAGTTGCATGCAACATTTGTAATAAATTTCCAATGTTGTCATGACAGTTTGTGGCATCTTTTACATTCATTAGGCCAACTAGAATATAGGACCTCTAAGCCATGTAGTTCGAATAACTCACATCATAAAATACCTTAAAGTATCTTTCCTACATCTCTCATGTGTTTAGGACACATTAAGAACCTCAAATCCAAATTTAAGCTTCTAAGGCTAAGCTAACCAAAACAACAAACAATGACCAATGGTGACCTTAGTTCTAACACTAACTCACCTAGTCCAAACACAAGCAAGACCTTCTAAGGTCCAAAAAAAACACACAACCACTCTGACTTGGCTAAGGTCAGATACAAGCCAAAAATGACATAGAAATTGGAGGTTAGCCTAGGTGCTCCTGCACCATCCTCCCCAAAACAAAAAGTTCAATCCACCCTTGGATTGAGTAAAGTAGGATCAATTGCCATCTTCTTAAACTTTGATTCTTTGATCCACACTACATCAGCATCAGTTTGTCCATGCCTCTTGATCAGATGTTCTTTGTATTCCTTGGTTCTAGTCTTCTTGTAGACTCTAGTATCCAGTATACTGTCAACTTGCTTGACTGTAGTAGAAGGTAGTCTGAGCTCTTCCACATCATGGATGACTTCATTGAGGCTTTGATCCATGTCTGGTGGTGGTCCTTTGTAATGAACCATATCTACAATGTTGAAGACAGGGGACAATCCACTGTCTTCCGGTAGCTCCACTCTAAAAGCATTGTTCCCATATTTTTCCAAGATAGGACATGGACCTATCCTCCTCATCTGCAACTTGTGGGGGACTCCCTCCAGTAGTATAGACTTATTTAGATGTATCATCACCAAGTCTCCCACATTAAACTAAAATTCTCTTCTACGCTCATCCACCTTGGTCTTATGCTTCATAGTGTTCTCAGTTAATGTCTTCCTAACTGTGTCATGAATCTCCTGCATTGCATAGGAAAAATCATAAGCATATCCACTTCCCTTAACTCCATCTTTTAAGTCTCTTAGCTCATAGACTCCTCTAGGGTGTAGACCATAGACTATCTCAAAGGGACTCTTCCCTATTGACCTATTCACAGTGTCATTATAGGCATATTCAGCTTGCCCAATCAACTGATCCCATTGTTGACCATACTCCTTGGTCAAGCACCTTAATAGATTTCCAAGGCTTCTATTTACAACCTCGGTCTGACCATCAGTTTGGGGATGGTATGCAGATCCAAAAGATAAATTAGTGCCCAATCTTTGCCAAAGAGTCTTCCAAAAATGACTCATAAACTTGGTGTCTCTATCTGACACAATGCTCATAGGTAACCCATGTATCCTTACTATCTCTTTGAAGAAGAGAGAGGCTTTTTGGCTGGCATCATTGGTTGTCTTACATGGCACAAAGTGAGCCATCTTGTTAAATCCGTCCTTAACTACATAAACACTATCCATGCCTTGTCTTGTCTTGGGTAACCCAACTACAAAGTCCATGCTCAAACATTCCCATGGCCTAGTGGGAATAGGTAGTGGTTGATATAGGCCTGTATTTGAAGAAGTACATTTGGCCTTTTGACACACAATGCAACTTTCAACATACTTCCTTACATCAAGGTTCATTCTTGGCCAATAATAGAACCTTTGAACAAGTTCTTGAGTCTTCGTGATCCCAAAGTGACCACTCAATGCACCATTATGCTTTTCTTGTATCAAATTCTCTCTAATAGAGCCTCTAGGGACACATAACTAATTCCCCTTAAACAAGAGATCACTTTGCAAAGTACATTCAGCATATCTACTATGAAAATGATTCTTGTATTTAGCACATGCCTTATAAATGTCTGCAAAATCTTCATCATATGCATATAGATCCTTGAAATGATCTATTCCCATGCTCTTCAATTGAATCTCTTGGATGGTAAGGGCTCTTCTACTCAAGGCATCTGCCACCTTGTTGAGTACTCCTTTCTTGTGCTTGTTATTAAAAGTGTAAGCTTGCAGGTATTCAACCCACATCATGTGCTTGTGACTCAATTTCTCTTGTGAATTTAGGAAACTAAGTGCTTGGTTGTTTGAATACACTATGAACTCCTTGGGAAGCAAGTAGTGCCTCCATTTCCTTAAAGCCTAAACCAATGCATACATCTCAAGGTCATAAGAAGAATACTTCTTCTTGGCTTCAATTAACTTTTCTGAATGAAAAGCCACCGGTCTGCCCTCTTGGCTTAGAACAGCTCCAATAGCCACATTGCTTGCATCACACTCAATGGTGAATAGCTTCTCAAAGCTTGGAAAAACTAAAATAGGTTGTGCAACAATCTTTTCCTTCAACAACTCAAAACTCTTGTTAGCTTGTTCATTCCATACAAACTTAGTCTTTATGCCTCCTTTAATGGTATCCAACATAGGAGCAAAAATAGCACTGAATTGCCTTATAAACTTCCTATAGTATTGAGCAAGGCCATGAAAACTTCTTACCTCTGTTGCTGTCCTTGGAGTAGGCCAATTGAGGATGGCTTCCATGTTGCTAATGTCCATTTTCAGATTGCCATGAGATAGCACAAACCCAAGGTACACCAGCTCTGTTTTGATGAACTCACACTTCTCTAAATTGATCATCAACTTCTCCTCATGTAGCTTCTTGAAAACTAGCTCTAGGTGTTTGAGATGTTCTTCTCTTGTCTTGCTATAAATTAGTATATCATCAAGATATACCACCACAAATTTTCCAATGTAGTCTTTGAGGACTTCATTCATGAGCCTCATGAATGTGGAGGGGGCATTAGACAATCCAAATGGCATGACAAGCCATTCATACAAACCTTCATTGGTTTTGAAGGCTGTTTTCCACTCATCTCCTTCATGTATTCTTATTTGGTGATAGCCACTCTTCAAGTCTATCTTGCTATAGTACTTAGCTTCACCTAGACAATCCATTAGGTCTTCAATTCTAGGGATAGGGAACCTATACCTTATGGTTATCCTATTAATAGCCCTTGAATCAGTACAAAGCCTCCAATCTCCTCCCTTTTTAGGTGCTAGGACAATGGGTACGACACATGGACTAATGCTCTTTTTAATGAGACCTTGGTTTAGGAGTTCTTGTATTTGTCTAGCTATTTCCTCATTTTGTTGAGGGGTCATCTTATAGGCTGCTTTATTGGGAAGGGTAGCTCCTGGTATGAAGTCTATCCTATGACTTATATCTCTTTTAGGAGGTAATGCTACTGGTTGTCCACTACTTACAATGCCTTCATAAGTCTGCAACATGCTTTGTATCTCTTTAGGTAACTCTAGCTTCTTGGCTGCTTTGTCACCACTTACCTCTCTTGGCCTTAACACTAGTGCATAGCCAATTCCTTCTCCTTCTTCCAAGGCTTCTAAGAACTCTTTTTCACCAACCATGAGTATATTAGGACCTGCTATCTTCACCTCTGCATCCTCTAACAGTGACTGAATTTTGAATGTTACCTAATCCTTCTTAAAAGTATAGGAGTTCTTCACTCCATTATGCATAGCTTGGCGGTCAAATTTCCATGGTCTACCTAGGAGCAAGTGACATGCATCCATAGGTAACACATCACACAAAACTTTGTCCTTGTACCTTCCAATTGAGAACTCCACCCATGCTTGTTCATTTACTAACACATGTTGGCCTTTATTTAGCCATGTGACCTTGTAAAGATTGGTGTGGGGTATCCTTGTCAACTTTAGCTTGCTGACTGCTTCCTCTGACACAATATTGTTAGTAGACCCTGAGTTAATGATGACTCTACATACTTTCCCCATCATTTTGCACTTTATCCTAAACAGAGACCTCCTTTGGCTTGGTTCCTCCTTAACCGACTCTTTGATCAAAGTTCTCCTCATCATGAGGTTCTCACCTTCCTCTGAATTTAATGGTACCTCAAAATGTATCTCTGCTACATTTGTCTCATCATGAACTAGATTAGTTCTCTTATCACCTCCTTGAGAAGCACTACCCTTCTCTGGACACCTATAGGCATGGTGTCCCATTTGATTGCAGTGATAACACTTCATATTGGCAAAGTAATTGCCTCTTCCTTGTCCACCACTTCTTCCTCTAAAGTTAGAGCCTCTTCCTCTACCACCTCTACTAGAGCTTCCTTCTTGCTGCTCAGTGTACTTAACTTCTCCTTAAGCCCTTGATTCTGAACTCCTTCCACCATAGCCACCTCTTTGTCCTCTACTATCTTTTCCTTTACCTCTACTCTTGGAGGTTTGCTCTTGCTTCCTTTTGCTTTTCTCCTCTATCTTCAAGGCCATTTGATAACATTGGCGGATGGTTTTGAAGTTCACTAGACTCATGTCTTCTTGAATAGACCATTTGAGTCATTCAAGTACCTTGCTAGCTTGATGCTTTCATCTTCAACCACCTTTGATCTTAGGCACAACTTTTGGAACTCCTCGGTGTATGCTTGGACATCCAAATATTTTTGTCTAAGATTGTGTCTCCTCCTATGCAACTGTAGTCATTAGGTAGGTAGGTCTGCTTTACTTTAGTTACCATGCCCTTCCATGTAACTATAGGACCCTTTCCTTCTTTTTCTCTTTCATTTTGCACAAAATTCCACCATGTGAGAGCTGAACCTCTCAACCTTGACTTGGCCACCATGACTTTTTGGGCTTCTGATATACCATCACATTCAAAGTGATTCTCTATACTGTCAACCAGTCCATGACTGAATCTGGATCCATTTGTCCACTGAAAAGTGGTACACCCTCCAAAGCTTTGCCACTTAAAGCCTTTAGTGCCTTCAAGAAGGGTTCTTCAGGAATAACAGGGTCAGGGGTTGGAGCTTCCTCTTCCAATTCCAACTCCTTTTCTATGGCTTCTTTCTCTTCCTTCTGATCTATTTTATCCTTTACCTTGTCTGCCTTTTCTTGGACTTCACCCAAGAGTTGCTCCATTCGAGCCAATCTTTCTCTCAGTAACTTGTTATCCTCTTCTTGTTCTTCTACCTTCTTGGCTAACTCAGTGTTATTCACCATGGTTTTATCTTCTACTGGTGTATTCTCTCCTATTGATTCAGAGGGTTGCAACATCAACCACAAGCCTGATCAAACTTAGCTCTGATACCAATATGGTGAATGTGCTTCTTGGTGTGCTTACACAAGTGATAAGAAGACCTTGCTTGTCTTCTCCTAGGATCCTAATCTCCTCTAGGATCTCAAAAAGACTTAGATGATTAACTAAGACCTTGTCTAACTCTTCTCTAAGAGCCTAACTCATTGTGCTTAACCCTGAAGGACAATCACCCTTAGTTTACTTCAACACTTCCTCCTACACTTAGAAGACTCTAAGTGCCATCAAAACACAAATCATTGAATTGATTGCAGGGGTGCCAAACATCTTGAAGACCATCCATGTGTTTCCATTTGGATCCATCTTGAAGGATCACCAAACCTTTCTCCAACCGGGTGACAAAATTTGTCTTGAGGAGGTCTAGGTCAAATAGGGCTAATAGGCCAAGTTTGTAGGACCCTACTAGTTTCTTACTCAAATCTCACTCAAATGGATTAATAGTTCCACAATCCTTCTGTCATATCAAGACTTATTCGTGTCCCTCCTGGAACTATGGTTATCCCGTACTGTACTTCACTCCCCTGCCTATTTTCTTCAATTCACATTGTCAAACCTCTAACCAGGCACTCTAATATTGCCTAGAATTTGACATTACAAATAGCTGCTCAACTCTTCATGACTCCTAACACTAAATATATACATACCAATGGCTCCCCTAAAACATTCATCTACCATTAGGAAGATCCCGTGACTAGATTTCATGGGGGAGCCATAGACAAACAAGCTGGTCAGAACAAGACCAAGAAAACCTCTAGACCTTAACCTACTTATTCAAGACACTAAATTAACTCAAATCAACTTGCTTACAGAAAGAAAAAGTCTTAGTACTATCCTATGAACACTAGTCTAACATCAAATCAAAACATTCAGTCTGTATTTTAACACTGTCACACTATAATGCTCGGTGTTCACACAAAACAAATTTTCGGAGCCCCTTTTCTATTCCAAAACTTTGGTTACAATTCTCTACTAATCTGGATCCGAGCCCTTAGTGATCTTAGATCCATTCTCCAGGTTTCTAGGCCTGTTAGTTGATCCCCCAATCCTAGATTTTAGGGAATCCAAGGTTGACAAGTTGTATGCAACATTTGCAATAAATTTCCAATGTTGTCATGATAGTTTGTGGCATATTTTACATTCATTAGGCCATCTAGAATATAGGACCTCTAAGCCATGTAGTTCAAATAACTAACATCACAAAAGACCTTAAAGTATCTTTCCTACATCTCTAATGTGTTTAGGACACATTAAGAACCTCAAATCCAAACTTTAAGCTTCTAAGGCTAAGCTAACCAAAACAACAAACAATGACCAATGGTGACCTTAGTTCTAACACTAACTCACCTAGTCCAAACACAAGCAAGACCTTCTAAGGTCCAAAACAAACACACAACCACTCTGACTTGGCTAAGGTCAGATACAAGCCAAAAATGACATAGAAATTGGAGGTTAGCCTAGGTGCTCTTGCACCACCCCATCAGGTAAAGAGCATCACTCTAATGTTCTTTTAATTAATGAAATACTTGTAACAATAATAATAAAACATATCAATTTAACATTTCTTTGCTATTGCAGCAGACCCCCCCTTGCAGTGGCGTCCACGTTGTGAGTACACGCCTAGGCATACATTAAGATCATGAGCAGAGCTCAGAACAACTAAAGGGGGGACAAATGATTTTGAAAACGATACTCCACTTCAGCTTTTTTTAGCTGCAAAAAAGAAACAAAAAAAGAAGTGATTGTAATCATATTATGACAACCATTTTTTTGATAATATGTAAAAACTGAAAAAATGAATGTTATATGTTAATGAATGAATGTGAATATGTTAATGAATAAATGTTATATGTTAATGAATGAATGTTATATGTTATTAATGGATGAATGGATGAATGGATGAATGTTATATGTTATTAATGGATGAATGAATGAATGTGAATATGTTAATGAATGAATGTTATATGCTATTAATGCAGAATGAATGAATGAATGTTATATGTCATTAATGGATGAATGAATGATTAATGTTATATGATCGGGTATGGGGAATTGAGAGTGATGTGAGGAGGGGGGAGGGACCAAATGAGCTTCCAACTTCACGTGGTTGGCCCTGTTAAGTAGAGAATATTAAACTATTCTCAAAACAAAGAAAAGATCAATAAGGTAATGCACTTTTCAATATAAGAAATGCATCGTTTGAAGCATCAAACCAATATGAAAAGATGAAAGAAAGTGCTAAATTTTCACTATGAACATTGTGTTATGTGTGGATTTGGTTTCAAAGCTCTATTTTTATTTTATTTTATTTTAGTGGTCTCTAAAATTTGACTTTTGTGCATAACATGTTAGTGGAAAATTTGACAGCTTTGAAGGGTTTAGAGGCTCGATTGAGATAGATCCACTTAACCATGAAATTTTGTACCATCTACAGGTATGCAAAAATTTATCTACTTACATTCATTCAACTTACTGTAATATAATATCTGACAAAAATCTCCTTTTCATTATACTTAGATGGATTTTCATGCCCTGTTCCAAAGAACATGTTTTAGAATAGGCAAGAAGGATGCTGGAAAGGGTTAAGGAATTTGGCTTTACACTTGCCAATTGCATAGTTTACTTCATTCATCCAGCATATTGCCAATGTGTTTCACAATTGTTGGAATCATATCCTATAATTACATAACTAGTAAAATTAAAATATGTAAGTTTCAAATATGGCATTACATATCTTTCTATGAATTTTTGAAAGAAAATATCAAAATGGAGAAGTATTAACAAAATAATCTGCATAATTTCTAAGAGATCAGGGAATTTTTTTGTAGAGTTATCTTAAATATATTTAAGACAAAAGTAACTTATAGAGATTCAAGCAGAATATTGGTAGTCTAAAATCACCAGTCAACACATCTTAGTAGTATCTCAATTCAAGAGAACTAGGCCCACTATCCATTAGCCAGTAAAAAAAATAAAATCAATTCATAAGATTATTATGTTCTAATAGGGTTGACTGGTTGCTTGTTTCTTTTCGATTGTCAGGAAGTCATCAATATACACTTGGTTTTACTGCCTTCTCTTGCCTTGTGGCCAGAGAGTTTCTACAGAAGGAATCAAAGTAACCTTCAAGATTTGCAATGGCAATGAGTATAAGGTCAGTATAACTTAATGCTAATTGGGTATGATTTTATTTGTTCAAGACCAATTTAGATTCATTTTCTGCTCACACTACTTTTATTTACATTTATGTTTTTCTACTATCCATTTTCCTTTACATTCTTGAATTCTTCTATACATATTGTGTTTACAATAATGTTTTCCTTCTATCAATTCATAAGATTATTTTGTTCTAATAGGGTTGACTGGTTGCTTGTTTCTTTTTGATTGTCAGGAAGTCGTCAATATACACTTGGTTTTCCCGCCTTCTCTTGCCTCATGGCCAGAGAGTTTCTCCAGAAGGCATCAAAGTAACCTTCAAGATTGGCAATGGAAATGAGTACAAGGTCAGTATAACTTAATGCTAATTGGGTATGATTTTATTTGTTCAAGACCAATTTAGATTCATTTTCTGCTCACACTACTTTTATTTACATTTATGTTTTGCTAATATCCATTTTCCTTTACATTCTTGAATTCTTCTATACATATTGTGTTTACAATAACGTTTTCCTTAGATCAATTCATAAGATTATTCTATTCTAATAGGGTTGACTGGTTGCTTTTTTCTTTTTGATTGTCAGGAAGTCGTCAATATACACTTGGTTTTCCCGCCTTCTCTTGCCTCGTGGCCAGAGAGTTTCTGCAGAAGGCATCAAAGTAACCTTCAAGATTGGCAATGGAAATGAGTACAAGGTCAGTATAACTTAATGCTAATTGGGTATGATTTTATTTGTTCAAGACCAATTTAGATTCATTTTCTACTCACACTACTTTTATTTACATTTATGTTTTGCTAATATCCATTTTCCTTTACATTCTTGAATTCTTCTATACATATTGTGTTTACAATAATGTTTTCTTTAGATCAATTCATAAGATTATTTTGTTCTAATAGGGTTGACTGGTTGCTTTTTTCTTTTTGATTGTCAAGAAGTCGTCAATATACACTTGGTTTTCCCGCATTCTCTTGCCTCGTGGCCAGAGAGTTTTTGCAGAAGGCATCAAAGTAACCTTCAAGATTGGCAATGGCAATGAGTACAAGGTCAGTATAGCTTAATGCTAATTGGGTATGATTTTATTTATTCAAGACCAATTTAGATTCATTTTTTGCTCACACTACTTTTATTTACATTTATGTTTTGCTAATATCCATTTTCCTTTACATTCTTGAATTCTTCTATACATGTGTTTACAATAATGTTTTCCTTAGATCAATTCATAAGATTATTTTGTTCTAATAGGGTTGACTGGTTGCTTTTTCTCACCAAATTGCTCATTTTCCACAAAATTAGATTCTAGTGTGTAGTTTAATATTCACTAGTTTTATTTTTTATTTTTTAGCAAAATTAGAATCTAGTTCGTAGGTTGTGCTTGTTGTCCATGACAATCCCATTGATCTCATGACTCATCATAGGTTTTATATTTTTCTCCAATTGTTGATCAACATCAAATGTGGCCATTATAATATCATCCATAGCCTCCATATTCTACAATTATTCATTGCTCATTTCTCATACATAGTAACCAAATAATGTAGACCTAGAGCTTGGAATGCAGATGTATGCAAAAAATGATAAATCCCTGCCTTTGTAAGCCTAATTAAACACAACAACTGACATGTTGTTTGATATTTTAAAGAGTCATATGACTGTCCTTTTTCTACCTTGTAAACACTTACTCAATACATACAATAGTTTATTGAAATGCAAAGTTGAATGGCCTCTTAACTCTTGACACTAATGTCATTGCATTTGTCAAAACAGGGTTAATCATATTGTGATCTAAATTTTCATAATGAAGTCTTCCAATTTTTCCTTTATATCTGAGTATTGATGACAATCCATCTTATCTTTTACTACCCCTTTTAAATGCTCATGGTCTTGGCACATAAACTTTCTCTCTTTGATTGACCTATCCTTATGTCCTGTCATTATCCCTATGGATGCACTTTGGAGCCTCCTACTACTTTTAAATATCGCCCAGAGTCACCCCGATAAGTATTTCGATCCATTTTTATATTCATCGACAAGAGATCATGTATCGCTAGGGTATTCTACAGTTTCCCCGACGTGGTGAGTCTCCCCAATAATTATTCTTTTGATCTCAAGTATATCACCAAGATTCCTGCTGATGTAATCTTATCGGTGTCACATAGCAGGTCGAGTAGACATTCATAACTTACTTCGATGGTATAGGTCTTGCCGATATGCTTCCCTCGTGCTTCATCGATGAGACATGATGAGTATTTTTCCTGATGAAACTTCATCGCTGAGACCATAGGCTAGTCCTCCCGATATATCTTGTCAGGCAATTTTGATCATTGTAACATTCTTGATCTTTCATCGATATGCCTACATTTTGAATGAATAGTTTTTGAAAAAAAAATTGCATTGTTCCGTCAGACTTTCAACCAACCTCCAAAAGTGTCCAACGAATTTGCTATACATCCGATGAACTTTCATCGTAATGAATTGCCTATTTCGTCGCGAGTTCAATGAACTATTATCATTTTTTTGAGTTGAAGTATGTCGCCAAGACTCTTGTTGATGTAATCTTATTGGCGTGACATAGCGGGTCGGGTAGACATTCAAAACTTACTCCGATGGTATATGTCTTGCCGATATGCTTCCCTCGTGCTCCATCGATGAGACAAGATGAGTATCTCACTGATGAAACTTCATCGTTGAGACCACAGGCCAGTCCTCCCGATCTATCTTCTCAGGCAATTCTGATCACTGTAATATTCTTGATCTTTCACTGATATACCTACATTTGAACGAATAGTTTTTTTTAAAAAAAATTGCATTGTTCCATTGAATTTTTGACGAACCTCCAAAAGTGTCCGACAAATTTGCAATACATCCGACGAACTTTCATCATAATGACTTGCCTATTTCGTCGCGAGTTCGATGAACTTCTATCATTTTTTTGATTTGAAGTATGTCACCAAGACTCCTGCCGATGTAATCTTATCGACGTGACATTCAGAACTTACTCCGATGGTATATATCTTGATCACTGAGACCACAGGCCAGTCCTCCCGATATATCTTCTCAGGCAATTTTGATCGCGGTAAACGTATTGATCTCTCATCGATATTTGCAATATGTCGAACCTTTCATCGTAATGGTGATGAACTTCTGTTGTTAATCCTACGCTTTTGTGAAGGTATGCCGCTTGTGTTTTGGCTATTGTTCGTTGCTAGATCGACGAAATGACCGTCGCGGTTCCGATGAACGTCTGTCACTATTCTGATGCTTTTGCAAAGGTATGTCGCTTGGGTTCTGGCTACGGTTCATTGTGCGATCGACGAAGTTGCCATCGCGGTTCCAATGAACGAGTGCCATGAGTTCGACATTTAAAATGTCGTCAGAATATCGAAAAAAATTGAGGGACGATAGTGATTTCTGCGATTTGTTGGTATACCGACAAAATATCGTCGGAATTCCAACAAACTGTCATTGAAAATTGGAGTCAAATTCAGTAGTGAATCAACAGTGTAATGCCCACATTCATCTATGGATAAAACTCATAAGATAATGGACCCAAAAAAATTTAGATCACAAATTATCACAAGGGAAACTAAGTGCAAGCAATATACTTGAAGGGAAGAACATAATAAAAAAATATGATAAATAGATGGAAGGTGCCAATAGAATTAATGGAAAATGGAGTGCTCTTTTAGACATGAAGTAATAATGAACCAAAAAATTTCCTTATAAAAATTCTAGTAGAATTACCACTTAGAATCCTCCACCACAAATCACTTAGTAGACAAGCCTTCATAATCCACTAGATGATTAGCATAGTTAATAAGGTCTTCATTGTGCAAAGTATCTATAGAAAAAACTCATAAGAGAATAGACCCAAAAAAAAATAGATTACAAATGTCACATACTGGAAACTATGTGGTAACATGTCCATTGTTCTACAAATTAAATTTTCTATGTTTTATCCACAAGTGAATAGTTTATGCATCTAACCTTTAAGAGTGATAAATTTTTTCTTTCCCTTTGAATAAAAAATGCACATTTGAAACATATTTCAAACTTTCCCATTGCATACAAAAGAATTCATTTCATTAATTCAAGTAATGATGATACATAATTTCCATATGAAATTTCATATTTATAATTCCCATAGAGATGGATACAAGTTACATACATAGATTAAACAAGCTTACAAAATATATAAAGTACAAATGGTCCAAGTAGTCCCCCTCAAATCTTGATTGCCAACTGATGAGGAGAAGCATCACTCAAGCAATTTTCCACCAACCATAGACTTACTGTAGTCCCCCACACATCTACCTAACTGGTAAGATGGCCCTACCCTTTGATGAAGAGATTGGTTTGGTAACCTCATAATACTAGCCTTTTTTGAGCTTGGTGTTGTGTCCTACATATCTAGAACTGACATATAGTGGTTACAACTTACATGTATGAATATCCTATTAGAACTAAAAATCTCCATTAAAATCCTAAGCCTTTTTTCCCATTTAAGCCCATCATTTTCCTATCTCTTCATAAAAAATAAGTCATTTTATTCCTCGTCCACTTTATCATACACCTTAAACCTTTATCACTCCCTTAATATTCATTTTCTATGTCTTTACCGCTTTACCACAACCTCCCATAAAGGGGCTTGCAGTATGGCAGTTGTGGTTAAAGCGCGGTCAAAAAGAAAGCCTACCACTATACCGCGGTTCGTCAAAACATACACCGCAGTGGCATGGTAAATAGTTAGCCGAGTTGGTGAACGGTGGACAGAGTCTACTGCGGTACTGCTCACAGTCAATCTAGTGACCGCGGTAGAGTGGTGGGTAACAGTGGTGGCAGCCAGAATAGTTACCGCTACACCATGGTGGCGCGATAGGCGGTTAGTGAGAAACGTGGTAAGTGTTGGACAGGGTTACCGCAGTGCCGGAGCTAGTTAGAAAGGAGACCGCGGTGGAGTGGTGGATGGAGATAAGCAGTAGGGAAGCGGGCGGAGGTAACAATAAATGTTACCGCAGTACCACCAGGAGTAAATGTGAAGACTGTGGTAGAGCAGTAGCAGTGAAGGAAGCGGCAAAATGAAGACATCGCGGTACCGCTGGCAGTCAAAGCGGAGACCGTGGTGGACAACAAAGATAATTGTTAGAGGCAGCCATCGCGATACCTCAGGGAGGTAGAATTTAAGCTACGGTAGAGCGGTAAATGTAATAAAAAGCCACAGGGAAATAAAGTGCAGGGAGCGGTAAGGTTTAGAATGAAATAAAGATGGTAGGAGATGTGTTATAAAGTATTTAATTTGCCAATAGACAACCGAATTAAATATTTTATCTGTGGTAGAATGTAAACGGCTATACCTGACCAAATGAAGGGTCACGACCCTTGGATTTCATGGTATAAATATTTTGTAAATTCTCTTAATTAAAGGGGGGAGAGGGAGATTTTTTGAAAAAAACAGTAACAGAATTGGGAGGTAATGGAGGAATAGTCCTTCTTGAAACAAAGTGTAATGGAGAAAACAATTTTAAATTGGTGCAATCTTTTCTCAGTTCGGTTGTTAAAATGATATAATTGTTGAATTTCTTATCTGGTTGTCTCCAATTAGAAAATTTTAAATCATTTAAATTAGGATAACAAGTACACTTATGATTTATCACAGTGCATTTTTTCACTTTTTGTAATTTATTTAATAGGTGCCTGCAAATCAGAACTAAATTCTTTTAGATAACTCACAGTGATTTTAGGATTTTTGTTGGATGATTAAAGAAGAATCTGGTAGGGAAAAATTCAAGCATAATTTATGCAAGCTATAAATTGGGTGAAATAATATGCCGATCATAGAATTTCATACTTTAAATATGCCTAACAACTTGAATTAAGTTGGAGAGGGAGACACCTTGAATCCTTGTTATTTTTGACTCCATTTACCAACAGATAGAAGGCATTGATCTGCCACATCCCAGAGGATATAATTCATAACAAATTATATAATCAAATCTTTTCTTTTGTGTAGTAGGTGTAGTTGCAGTCATTTTGTCTATCCACTCCTAATTGCCATTGTGGGTAGATTGTTTAGCAGGAAGTACATTTCAAATCTGCATTTTTTCACATAGGTTCACCCACCTAGGTCTAGTAGTACCTAAAGAGAAGAAGGTTCAATTGTGTAATTGGCCTTGTATGTTGGCCAAAAGTGTTGTAAGAACTTGGCAAACTCTTATGGTTGAAACCTACGTTTTTGAGAACCAACAGTTTGGCGACTCTAATGGGGAACATAAATTGAACATGAGCCTTTGTCATAGAGTAAGTATTTTGTTGAAGACTCTGCTGGGAATAAAGAATTGCAGATTTTCTCACTTTTTGAAAGTGAGTGGCGACTCTAAATGAACAAATGTGTTGAAATTGATAAATTGAAATATAGATCAGAAAGAAATCATCCTAGAGTTTAGACTATCACAATTGCTCACAACATGTAGGGAAGAAGATCTTTGTACAAATATGGTGACGGTCCTAATAACAAAAGTAAATGGACTCAGAAGAATGATAAGGGTAAGAAAGTATCTAATGACATGGTCCCATCAAACAAAAAAAATATATCAAAAGCACCATTGGAGACACACAATTCATATGGAACATTGGCAAACGAAAACATCCCTTCTAGAGAACCTCATACTCTTGAGGAATAGAGGAATCCCTTCTATCAACCAAATCCTAAGAAAGTTGAAGAGTTCATGGCTGAAAGAGAAAGGAGACAACTTGCATATGATAAAAAAGCAACACTTCTTGAAGATGGACTTGGATATGAAGCAACATATGAGGAGAATTATGAACTCATGGCTAGGGATGAAATAAATGAAAGACTGGAACATGAGAGACAAGAAGTGGAAAAGGCAAGAATAGAATATGAGCGGAGGCTCCAAGCAATTAAAGAACTTGAAGAGTTGAAATTGAGGAAAGTTCAGTTCAATACTCAAATGGCTAATTTGCATAAATCTGTGCCACCACATAGGCAGGGTAACAATAATGCAGGCCCATCAAAAGCCCCACAGGTCCATCAAAATTAGCCAAATAGACATCAGAATGCTCCACCACAATATCAAGGTGTTCAACCACCTCCTTATCAGCAATGTGTGGCAAATAATAATCCATTGTACCAGCATCAAAATTACCAAAATCCACCTCCACAATACACAACCATGATCATGCAGTTTGATTTGGCTGGATTTCAAATATATCCTTATCCTATGGACAACAGTTGGAGAAGTCTAGTTCCTAAGTTCACAGGAAGTAGTGTGATTACAGCTGAAGAGCATTTAAAGAGCTTTAATGATTTTATGCAAGATTTGGATATTTAGTATGAATATGTGCAGATGAGGTTGTTTATGATGTCACTAATTGAAGATGCCAGAGATTGGTTTAATAGTCTGCCAACAGCTTCTATTGATTTTATTCATGTGTTTTATGAACAATTTCTTGAGCAGTATGGGAATCAATATGCACCGAAATTTTCTTTCCATGAATTGGTGACTATTTAGAAGCATCAAAATGAGTCAGCTTATGATTTCAACCAGAGGTTTTCTAAATTACATAATAAGATACCTCTTGGATCTAAATTAGTTGATCTTGTTGCATTAAGTATTTATTAAAAGCTTTTGATCCTAAGACAGGATATGAGCTTAGGAATAAGGGTCCCAAAAATTTGGCCGAAGCTCAAAGGATAGCACTCACTATTGAAAATAACAGGAAGGCGACATGGATGATTGCCAAGAGGGATAACCCTAGGGTTCCCCAATATGCTCCTCCAAATAAACAAGAGAACACATATATGAATGAAAGGCCTAGACTACATGACATTCCTTATAATATAAATTGGAGAAATGGAAAGCCATTGATGGATGGGCTAAGAAATAAAGAGACACCTGAACCTTTGAAGAAAAGAGGGACATACATGGTTGATAATAGTCCTTGGTGTTCAATTTGTGACTTGCCACATCCTTTAGAGCATTGTGTTGTAGCTCAATCAGTGTCAGGAAAAGACATAGCAGAAAATAATAATGAAGAGGACCGTAATATCTATTTGAATTCCCATACTCTTCACTATGCAGAGCAAGGGTATTCATCTTCATAAAGAGGATATGAATAAGATTTTGATCATCAGAAATATAATGTTCACATGGCAGAACAATCATTTTTTTCTAATTATGAAAAAAGTGATGATGAACAAGGTCCCCCTACTACATCATAACAACCTAATAGGGGAAGTATGAGGAGACCAACTGAGGAAGAAATTAAAATATTGACTATTGCAGCAGTTGAGCTGGCTAAAAGCAAGTATCAGGTGAGGAATAGAACAATGAATGAGAATGAAGGTGTTCCAAGAGGAATATTCTTCAAAGATAAAAAGATGTCCCATGAAATATCAAAAAAGACAAATAATGAGCACCCTGATAAAAAAGAATAGAAGTATGTCCCCAAAGAAGAAAATAAATAATTCCCCAAGGACAAACAAAAAATGGACTAGACATCAAAGAGGGAGAAAGAGGAGAACAAAGGTGAATCAACAGAACAAAAGAAGGTGATACGAGCTGAAGGTGCATCTTTTGATTTTGTGCAAGCTTTATCCTAGTTAAAAATGTCTGTCCCATTACTTGAAATGATGAAAATTAAAGAGTATAGAGAAAGTGCTATTCAATTAATGTCTGGTGGAAGGAATCAAAATGCAAATTTTGAACAAAATGAGAATATTGGAATTGCTGATAAGAAAGGAAAGATAAAAGTTGCAGAAGTTTTCTTAAATGATGCATTGATGAATACACCTCAAATTGATCCATTTTTTACTACCCTACTCATAAATGGTAAATTGGTAAGAAATTGCATGATAGATTCAGGTGCTTCTATGAATATTATTCCAGTAGGGGTAATGAAACAACTTGGCATGTGGATAGATATTGAGGGTGGTAAATGTTATGCCATGGATAGTAGGCATGTCCCAATTGTGGGGATTATGAAGGATGTAGAAGTAAAACTAGCAACCTACACAAGAAACTTATAACATTGATATAACTGTGATTGATACACCTCCTCAGTTTGGAATGCTATTGCAAGACAATGGACTACAACAGTTGGGGGTAATGTGTAGTTTGATTTATCATATGCCACAATACCAGTTAATGGTGAAGAAGTGAAATTGTATAGAGAACCAAGGATGAATCGGATTGTTGAATATGTTCCTCAAGAACAACTTAATTGCTTATGTGATGTGGATTTAGGGAGTTTTAGAGTAGAATTGTCTTAGCTAGATAGTGAATACTCATCCAATTGATAAGCTTGTCTCTAGAAATCAACAGGGTGTGTGGAAAATGTATTTTGATGGGGCATGCAGTCAAGAAGGTAATGGAGCTGGGATAGTTTTCATATCACCTAAAGGTACAACATTTAAATATTAATTTTTGTTGGCTTTTGAATGTACAAACAATGTGGCAGAGTATGAATCCTTGTTGATTGGTTTGAACATGGTTGTCAAACATAAGATTAAGTTGTTGTCTGTCTTGGGAGATTCTGAGCTAGTTGTGTCACAAGTTAGATAAAAGTATGTTGCAAAGAACAAGAGGCTGAAACAATATAGAAATGTTGTGTGGGATACAATGGAACTGTTTGATGCATTTTCAATTGATTGGATAGATAGATCTGGAAATTTAATGGCTGAATTTTTGGCTAATGTAGCCTTAAAGAAAGATGATATCACTTTGGCAGGAGTGTCTCAGGTTGAATTCAAAACAAGACCAGCAGTCCTTGACAACATATATAGTTGGCAAGATTTTAATGATGATACTGACCTTTTGAAATTTCTTCATTGTATAGATCAGTATGAGGCACAGGAGATAGATTTCAATGATTTTGTGGAAGAAGTGGATGGGAAACATACTGTATTTGGGAAGGAAGATTTGCAGCTTAAAACTAACAAGCTTCCCAAAGGGCTTGTGGCATTGGAGAGAGTATATGATGAGAGTGATCGTTCTCTCAAAAAGCAAACACCTGTTAAGAAAGAAGATATTGAAGAAATAAATTTGGGAATTGAATTAGCACCAAAAAGGGTTTATATTGGAAAGAAAATAAGCCCAACTATTAGGAGAATGTTGATTACATTGCTTAAAAAATACAAGCATGTGTTTGCTTGGTCTTATGAGGATTTGAAGGCATATAGAGAAGATCTTTTTCAGCATTAGATTCCACTTAAGCCAGACAAAAAGCCATTTAGACAGAAGCAGAGGCCTATCAACCCAACTCTGGAACCTAAGATGCAAGAGGAGCTAGAAAAGCTTAGAGATGGAGGTATCATAAAACCCATTAGGCATTCAACATGGGTCTTGAATTTGGTTCCAGTCAGGAAGAAAAATTGGGACATAAGACTGTGTGTAGATTTTAGAAATTTGAATGTTGCTTCCCTAAAAGATAATTATCCTCTTCCAAACATGGAGGCAATATTGCACAAAGTAACAAGATGTGAGCTATTGTCAATGATGGATGGATTTTCTGGATCTAACCAGGTCAAAGTCAAAGAATTTGAGCAGTACAAGATAGCATTCACTACACCATGGGGAACGTATGTCTATGTAAGAATGCCCTTTGGTCTCACAAATGCAGGAGCTACCTTTCAAAGGGCCATGTATGTGGAATTTGTAGATCTAATCAATGCTATAATGGTGGTATATCAAGATGATCTCACTACTTATTCCGAAAAGGCAGAGAATCATGTGGGGGACTTGGAGAAGATCTTCATCAAAGCTTTGGAATATGGTATTAGTCTTAATCCTAAAAAATATCATTTTTCTGTTACAGAGGGTAAAATTTTGGGGCATATTGTGTCAAAAGATGGGATTAGGATAAATCCTGAAAGCATAGACGCCATAGATAAAATTCCCATTCCCAAAACTGTCAAAGCCATCCAATCATTTTTTGGCCAAATTAATTTTGTTAGGAGGTTTGTGTCCAATTTTGTTGAGATTGTTAAACCTATATCTAAGATGTTGAAAAAAGGAGAAAAGTTGGACTGGGCTGCTGAAGCTATGGATGCCTTCATATCTATAAAAAGAGCTATCAAAGAAGCCCCTATCCCAAAGTCCCCTAATTTTACTAGGCCATTTCATATTTTTTCTTTTGCTTCATTCCATACCATAGTTGTTGTCATGTTACAAAAAAATGATGAAGGTCATGAGCAACATGTTTCCTTTTTCAGTAAATCTTTGCAGGGGTCATAATTGAAGTATGATATTATGGAAAAATAGGCTTATGCACTGGTCAAAGCAGCAAAGTCTTTCAAGCCTTACCTTGTTGGAGCTAAGGTAATTGCTTATGTCCCACATGTAGCTGTGAAGGATATCCTGATGCAGACATAAGTGACAGGGAAGAGATGCCGATGGATTAATAAAATCCAAGAGTTCAACATGGAGATTCAGATTACCAAGTTGGTAAGAGGACAGGGTCTGGCCAGGTTGATGGTAGAAACAAATATTGAAGCAAACCAAATTTGTAATGTAGAAGGTAAGGAATAAGTCATAGCAAGTATTGAGCATACTCCATGGTATACAAATGTAATGCATTATCTAAAACATATGAAGTGCCCTGAAGGGTTGAATGATAATCAAAGGAGAACTTTGAAGTTGCAGGCTTCTAAATATGCTTTTATAGAAGGGGACCTATTCTGGAAGAATATGGATGGTATATTAGTGTTATGTCTAGATGAATCCCAGGAAAAATATGTTTTGAGAGAAATGCATGGAGGGGTGTGTGGAGGCCATCATTCTACTAAGACTACTGCACACAAGATTCTCAGGGCAGGTTATTATTGGCCTAGGGTATACAATGAGTCTTTTGCTATGTGAGGAAATGTGAGGCTTATCAAAAATTCTCAAGGAAGTTGAAGTATCAAGGAGCATTGCCACTTAGACCTTTGCAGGTAGAAGCACCTTTTCACCAATGGGGAGTTGATTTCATTGGAGAAATACAAGAAAGATCAAGTGGAGGACACAGATGGATACTAGTGGCCACAAATTATTTTACTAAGTGGGTGGAGGTTGTCTCAACTAAGCAAGCAACAAGCAAAGTAGTGATGAACTTTCTGATGGAGAATGTTATAACTAGATTTGGCACCCCGGTCAGATTGATCACAGATAATGGGATGTGTTTTAGATCTGATGAGTTTAGAGATTTTTGAAAAACATATGGCATTAATATTTCTTATTCTGCCCCATATCATCCACAGGCCAATGGTCAGGTAGAGTCAAGCAATACAAATCTTTTGAAGATAGAAAGGAGGATGTTGGATACAAATAAAAAGGCATGGGATTCAAAGTTAAGATTGGTTGTATGGGTGGATAGGATTATAGTGAAGAAGGCAATGGGAAAATCTCCATTTGAATTGGTGTATGGGACACAAGCTAGGATGCCATTGCAAAATCTTTTTCCAGTGTATAAATTTATTCTACAAGAAGACTTGGATATTTCTGATCCAATAGAGGAAAGAATGGAGGAGCTTGCAGAGCTTGATGAAGTGAGAAGAGTGGCTCAGAAGTAGAATGTGAAATTGTAGTCACAAATTAAATACCTTTTTGATAAAAAGGCCAAGAAGAGAAAATTTTAAAAAGATGACTTGGTATTGATGTGGAATGCTCGGTGTCAGGAGAAGGGGAAGCATGGAAAGTTTGAAGCTTTATGGCTTGGCCCTTTTGTGATAATTGGTAAAGGAGGTGAAGATTCTTATTTCCTGCAGAACATGTCTAGAGAGGAGTAGAAGTTTCCTATACATGGGCAGTTCCTGAAGCATTTCTTCTCTTGAGGATCAACAGATGGTTAAGGATTGCCAGTGCATGGAAAATTCTTAATAACCCTCTTTGAGTATTCTTTTCCATGCACAATAGTTTAGGAATTTTGAAGGGTTTGGGTTTGCTAGTACATGGACATTCTCAGGAATTCCCTTTTTGAAAGCATTGCTTTCTTTCCATGTATAGTAGATTAGGGTCATTTTCACCTTCCATTCTCCATGCTCCACTTTCCATTTTGCATCTCCTTCACTCTTTCATTCCCTCCATCTTCCATTGCTTTAATTTTCTTGACCGTTCATGCCCTAGTCTTCTCTCCCAGTTGCATTCTGGATTCTTGCAGTGATTGCACAACCACTCATCCCCAACAGGAGCCACTGTTAGAACCAAAAATTTCCATCAAAATCCTAAGCCTTTTTGCCCATTTAAGCCCATCATTTTCCTATCTCTTCATAAAAAATAAGTCATTTTATTCTTCATCCACTTTATCATACACCTTAAACCTTTACCACTCCCTTAATATTCATTTTCTATGTCTTTACCACTTTACTGCAACCTCCCATAAAGGGGCCTGCGGTATGGCGGTGATGGTTAAACCGCAGTAAAAAATAAAGCCTACCACTATATCGCGGTTAGTCAAAACATACACCGCGGTGGCACAGTAAACAGTCGGCTGAGTCGGTGAACGGTGGATAGAGTCTACTGCGGTGCCATTGGCAGTCAAGCTAGTGACCGAAGTAGAGCAGAGGGCAATAGTGGCGATAGATAGAACAGTTACCACTACATCACGGTCGGTTAGAAAGTGGACCGCGATGGCGCGGTAGACAGTTAGTGAGCAGTGTGGTAAGTGTTGGACAAGGTTATCGCAGTGCCACAACTGGTTAGAAAGGAGACCGTGATGGAGCGGTGGATGGATATAAGTGGCAGGGAAGCAGGCGAAGGTAATAATAAATGTTACCGCAGTACCACCAGGAGTAAACGTGAAGACCGCAGTAGAGCGGTAGCAATGAAGGAAGCGACAAAATGAAGACACTGCGGTACCGTTGGCAGTCAAAGTGGAGACCGCGATGGCGCGGTGGACAACAAAGATAACTGTTAGAGGCAGCCACCGCGATACCTCAGGGAGGTAAAAGTCAAGCCGCAGTAGAGTGGTAAATGTAATAAAAATCCGCAAGGAAATAAAGTGTAGGGAGCGATAAGGTTTAGAATGAAATAAAAATGGTGGGAGATGTGTTATAAAGTATTTAATTTGCCGATAGGCAACCGAATTAAATATTTTATCTGCGGTAGAATGTAAACAACTATACCTGACCAAATGAAGGGTCACGACCCTTGGATTTCATGGTATAAATATTTTGTAAATTCTCTTAACTAAAGGGGGGAGAGGGAGATTTTTCGAAAAAAGTAGTAATAGAACTGGGAGGTAATGGAGGAACAGTCCTTCTTGAAACATAGTGTAATGGAGAAAACAATTTTAAATTGGTACGATCTTTTCTGAGTTTGGTTCTTAGGATGATATAATTGTTGAATTTCCTATCTGGTTGTCTCCAATTATAAATTTTTAAATCCTTTAAATCAGGATAACAAGTACACTTTTGATTTATCACAATGCATTTTTTCACTTTGTGTGATTTATTTAATAGGTGTCTGCAAATCAAAACTAAATTCTTTTAGATAACTCACAGTGATTTTAGGATTTTTGTTGGATGATTAAAGAAGAACCTGGTAGGGAAACATTCAAGCATAATTTATGCAAGCTATAAATTGGGTGAAATAATATGCCGGTCATAGAATTTCATAATTTAAATATGCCTAACAACTTGAATTAAGTTGGAGAGGGAGACACCTTGAATCCTTGTTATTTTTGACTCCATTGCCCAACAAATAGAAGGCACTGATCTGCCATATCCTAGAGGATATAATTCATAACAAATTATATATTCAAATCTTTTCTTTTGTGTAGTAAATGTAGTTGCAATCATTTTGTCTATCCACTCCTAATTTCCATTGTGGGTAGATTGTTTAGCCAGAAGTACATTTCAAATCTGCATTTTTTCACATAGGTTCACCCACCTAGGTCTAGCAAAACCTAAAGAGTAGAAGGTTCAATTGTGTAGTTGGCCTTGTACGTTGGCCAAAAGTGTTGTAAGAACTTGGCAAAATCTTATGGTTGAAACTTTCATTTTTGAGAACCAACATATCGCTTGCCTAATATGTAAATCTGGATCACAGTGAAATCGATAGTGTAAACAATGGCTACTTACACTACTCTGGCCAAAGTATTCATCACCCAAAACTTAGAGTGGAAATCACACGTTCACCCACCTTTCTAGCTTGATTTGGTTTTATAACCATTCATACTCTATACCTAGGTTACCCCCTTTCCTATGGATTAAAAAAATCTAAGGAATAACCCACTTAACATCTCATGATCAAAATGACTTTACTACCAAAGTGATTCTAGAAAATTCTTACTTTGTGCTACATACGTCTAGTTTAGGCATCCTACATATAGCGATGACAACTATGTATAGTATAAATACATTGCATTTATGCAAACTCCCATATATAGGGTACATACAAATATAACTAATAAGATAGGTTCTGAAACATAATGCACAACCAAGGAACACACAATCATAAACAAACATCACAACATATTCAAAAACATTCTTTTCCAACATAGTAACATAACTAATTAACCTTTCCAACATAAATGACAAAGGTATAGAAACTAGCATGCCTATATAATGCTCCAATTGATTTAACTTATTTCCTAGCTCTATTCCTCAAGCTCACTTGATACTTCCTTCAAGATCAACTTGTTTTCCCTCTTCTAACTTCTCGCTAACTCTCACAATAATCACAAATACGAAATAATAAAATAACTTTCAACTCACAAGCTCTCGACTCACTAACTTAGAAATCATAGCAAAATAACATCAAGATAATTAGATTGATAGGTGTAGTAATTGGTAGAATGAGCTCCTCTATTTATACTAAATTGTGAGCAATTGAAGGCTACAAAAAAAATTAATATTTTTGCCACCTTTCTATCCTCATGCAATGAATCATCAAACTAACTCATAGGTTTGCAACACATAATAGTCCTCTCCATTTTAGTGGCTGAGTCAACTTGTTTTGATTATATGTGAAAAACAAGTTTTGAAGGGACCCAAAACCCTTTACATCACATTACTTGAAAATGTTTCTATGAAAGATGAACACACTAAAACTTAAGCATTAGCAACTAGTAAAAAAAAACCAAAAATCAACGACCCAATAGCAGGAAAACATAAACAGAAAAAAAAAAAAACACAAGGACACATAAATCACTTCATATTCTTCAAGGTATTGACCACCTCAATCTCCTGACTATAGTGTAGGTTAACCATGTTCATCAAATCTTGTTTTTCTTCTTCAAGTGTCTTCCTTAGACTCCCCCTTGTTCTAGTGCTCGAGCCTTTAGCCTCCTCTTTGACAAATTTCTTCCCCTTCCTCTTGGAGATCTTATCCTTCTCAAGCATGTTTGCAAAGTACATTTGATCCTCCTAGATCTGACTAATCTTTCCAAAGAGAACCTTGAGAGATTCCACATTGTTCTTTGCAGAACTATGGCTAACATGTAGAAGCTTCTTGATGTCCTCATTTGTTTCCTTGATCTTATCCTCCAAAACACAAAGGTGACTTTTCACATTGGGCTTTGGAATCAACAAATGTACATTCCAAATCTACCAAAATATCAATAAGAAATTCTGAGGAAGATCCCTTTGACTGGTTAGACATGTTATCCTTCAAGCCTCTGATTTTAATATTAACCTTGTTGAATTCCTACAACACCCATTTAACAAGTTTAAAGGTGCAAGTAGCACCAGACCAACCCATATCTAGCATCTCATACATAGTAGTATTGTCATCATTAAGATAAGAAAAATCCTTAGACATAATTAACATTTAAAGGCTTCTGCTTGCCAAAGTTTGGGTTCACACCCTCATCCTCCCATACAATCCTCTCACCCAAAGCCTCCTCACTTCCCAAATCCCTACCACCATCCACCTATGGGGAGGTCTGACGAACAAGGGAATCCTCAATATCAACAACATCATCAGTAGCAACCTTTACCTGTTCTATAACCATCTTTAGACCTCGGCCTTTGCATTTTAGTAAGTCTTCTGGAAGCCCTCCGAGGAAGACCCTCATCCACATTGTCCCGAATAGATTTCTCCTCTTCTTCTTTACTAGATGTAACAAAATCTTGGCCATGAAATTCAACATTCTTCTTGGACGAGTGGCGGTGAGACCCACCCGAACTTAGATCAATATCTTTCCCACTAGATAGGGACCCATGAGAATCCAACTTTTGCATAACAAGATTCTTGGTGGGTCCCTTCTTTAAATTCCCCTTTTTCATTTTCTTATCAGGGGAAACCACAGGGGGATGAGAAAACCCCCATAGTATAATCCTCTTCCACCTTCCATTCTTCATCACCATCAACACTTGTCTCTAAACGAGAAGAAAAAGAATCCTCATCAATGGCCTTTTCTTTACCCTTAATTGACTTAGCCAGGGTATGAGTTCTCACATGCTCCATGATGAGAAAAATGAGGCCTTCATGAAGAATAGGGGACCTATGATTCTTTAAGTGGGCATAAACTGAAACTTCCAAGGAAGAAAGAAGAAAAAATGAAAAAGAAACATGCAACCCATGCCTAAAATGGTTTAGCAAAGTAAAATGGTGCCATAGAATAGTAGTAAACCAACCATCAAGAGTAACATACCACATTACAACTTCCGCCACATCAACCCAGATTCGCTTAAGGGAAACCCATTCATAACCCCACAAGGGAAGCTTCACCAGTTTAGCTCTTTCATTATCCTTAAAGAACTAATCCATAACATCTTTGTTACTCTTCCTCTCTTTATAAAATTTTTGTCCATCCATTGACAACCCAGTAATGAAAGTAATAAAGTCTTCATTGATGATGAACTCCACACCATTCACCTTCAAACATCTATTGTGCCAGCAACGAATGAACTCCGTAGAGGCTTTGGGGTCATGGCCATGAAGCCTTTCTAAATAGGGTGTGAAATGCCCATGTCTCAAAATCCTCCAAACTTTGCACTTGTTTCTCCAGCTCTCACAGGATAAGGGATCAATCTTGCTCCTATCACCACCCATTTCAATTCCCAACATTAACAGATACTAAAGCCTAGCCAAACTAGCAAGAATACAATTGAGCACAAGAATGGGTAAAAAATAACCCATAAAATGTGTGGTAATTAAGAGGGCGATAATTACTCAATCACCCCAAATCACAAGCCCAAATCTAGCTATCATCTTGCATTAAAATCTTATCCTTATCGAGAAGGGAAGAGTACTCCTCCCACGCCTTGAAATTATTAAGGATGACAACCTTGTTAGCAGAAAAATTAGCAAGGGAATTACCTTCCCTATAGGTATGAGTGACACGGGTCTCATCAAAAGATCTCAGCATCATTATGGAATCAACAATAAGTTGCTTGACAGTCCAACTCGAACTCTGATTTCCAAGCAAGAAATTAACAATGTTAAGGGAGTCCCCCTCAACTCATAATTTAGAAATACCCCTATCCATCACATATTTGATGTTGATGTAAGCAGCTTCGGTCTCAACACGGTGATTAGTTTGGTTTCCCAATTGAGTCAACTTGTTATAAGGGAAAACAAGATTCATTTACTGAGTCAAATGAACACCAAGCTCACAAACAAGTTTCCTAATTCGAATTCATTCATATATTGCTGCCAAGTTTACTCTTGATTGACACTCATGGCTATTATCAGACTTATGCGCATTTAGTAGACTTCTTTTGTATTTCACACTCTACCAGATTGGTGCCACATTCACATGTTGGCACCCCATGTAAATAGCACAGGTGACTATTTCCTTCTTTCTTTAAACTATATTAACTTCACATTGATATGTATACACAATAGCATACAACTCATACGTGCTATTTACTTTGGTTGACTTGGTCCAATATTACTTCATGCACTGGTTGCTATGTTTCCATAGGTTGCACCAAGTATTTCATATGCACTTTATTCATTCCATTGCATTGCTTAAGAATAACACTATATGTATTGCGCTTAGAAACTATCACAAATATTTCTAACTTATATATTATAAGTAGGAGGTTTCTTCCACATCGTGTCAAATTATGATATTGCTATCAGGATTCAACCGTGTAGTTTTCGAGTCAAACTCATTGACCCATGATTCATGAGTAGTGGTTCACAAGAACCCATCTCTCATGATAATGAATGGTCCACTTAGCACTCATTGCATCTAGGTGATGCTCATAGAGGTGAAGCATGGTCGTCCTGGGAGGTCACCCATCCCAGTACTGCTCAGCTCAAGCGCGCTTAACCACGGAGTTTCCCCAAGGTTAAGCCCACTTAGCTTGCTACCCCATTTGCCTTAACCTTGGGAAACTCCATGGTTAAGTGCGCTTGAGCTGGAGCAGACTGGGATGGGTGACCTCCCGGGATAGACCAATGCTTCACCTCTATGAGCATCACCTAGATGCAATGAGTGCTAAGTGGACCATTCATTATCATGAGAGATGGGTTCTTGTGAACCACTACTCATGAATCATGGGTCAATGAGTTTGACTCGAAAACTACACGGTTGAATCGTGATAGCAATATCATAATTATATATTATATATATGTATATATCCATTAGAATATATATACATATATATATATCAATATATGTATTAATATATACTTATTTCATAAACTTTATCAAATACATTTAATTGTCGAACAATAAACATATGTATAAATATATAAATAATAATATTACATATATATATGTGATTATATATTAATATATATGTAACTATATTAATTTATACATATATGTTTATATATATACACATGATATATACATATGATATATATATATACATAATACCATTTCAATATCTGTATAAAAACACTCATACTCATAACCAACAATCCTCATATACATAGAATATATATACATGTATATACATTTCACCTTTAGTCCAATTGGTATTCCCATGCATATGGGTAATCCGTCCATGAGCATGCACAGGTATGTCTACCTACGTATACTCATGTACGTATTCACTCACATGTATGAGTCTACTATAGACACGTACATATATTCATATATATACATTTTATGAATATATCTCAACGATATCACAATAAGCACACAAGAAAGAAATTTCACACGACATCAAGACTTAATCACATTCCTCAATCACAACATTCACATCTAAACAAAAGACTACTTACCTTTTCCCAAAATTGACTTGACTTACTAAAAAAAACTAGGGTGTGAGTGTGTGAATTCTTAGTTAGGCTCATTAAAGGTTACCATATCAAATTATTCTCCTGAGTGATACTTCCCCTCTCTTGCGGAGGTTCAAACCTATTCTTGCACTCAACTTAGCACATCATAATAGTAGTTAGTTGATCACAACATAATCATATGTATCATACATTTCATAGTTAGATTCATAAAATATCAAATTGCATCAATCATTCATTCATCATATTTACATTCAAGATTCATTAAACACATTCATATAAAGGTTCATAAAATACATTCATATAAAGATTCATAAAACACATTCATGTAAATATTCATAAGCCCATTCATTTATTCAAGCAATTTAACCAAACAAGGTGATAGTAAATAGGTAATATCACTCAAGGTGTAACATATGTTCTAGCAACATACTTGAAGGGAATATCTTAATAAAAAAATATGATAAATGGATAGAAGGTGCCCGTGCACTCAATGACCAACAAGGTGCTCTTTTAAAGTGGAAGTTAATCTATACCAACAAACATGATTCACACATTGCATAAAAATCAAGGAGATTAAAAAAAGAAAATCTGAGGTGGTCAAGGAATTCACATGGCCTTCTAGGTATTGCAAGGCTACTTATATCCCAATTAAATAGGTTGGGTTTCTAAGTTATAATTATTTGTGAAAAATTAGTGAATTCTATTTACAAAGGTATGAAAATGAAATGATCGACGCCTAATTAGAACATAACTAAATGTAACAACAAGACATATAAATGTAGGGACATAAAAATACTGGTCCATAGTATTTTATATGAAAATTGTAAGAATTTAGTATTGAGATCAATATTACGCACTTTTTTACTTTTCATATTAATATTAAGGTATGATCATTTCAAGTAACATAATATACAAATTCATGTTAGATATTTCGAGCCAACTCGAACACCCTGGTCGAGTATGCTTAATACTCATACTCTAAATAAAAATACCAAGTAGTAGTTCCAAAACAAACCACTTGCTTATAATGCTCTCTAAATGCAAGATAATCATGATGTGGGAGGAGAAAAATAAATAAGGTAAATGAAGGCTCAACTAAAATGATTAGTCTACTTACTCAATCAGGAAGATAAGCTACTTGTAACATAATTATTTCAACACCTTTAGAACACTCTTTATTAGGATGATATCTAATAGTATTATAATAAATCTATTAATTTCCATAATGTCGTATGAAGAAAGATGAATAATTGTTAATTTATATTTCCATATTTATTTATATATTATAAAAAGATGACCCCTTACAATTGTTTCAATATTACAAATAATTCATTTTAAGAGATGATTATATAATCAAATTTTGTACAATCACTTGATACTTGCATAATTCTATTATTATCAATAATCATATTATAATAAACTATATCCCATTCATCATCCAAAAGACTATTTCCAAAACAAAAAACTTAACTCACTTATTTTCAAACCTTAACATTTAACACTATACAAAAAAATGTATTTTCTTTTATATGAAATATAATTTATTAAATTACATTATATGCACTACTTAACCCTAAAACTCTTCACTCATTTTTTAAATCCTAACTAAATGCGGATAGGGGCAGCCAACAATTATAGGTTTGCACCCCCTCTTTGGGAAGGTTGTTCCCTACACAAAATAGGGAAGTCGCACCATATGTGCGAAATTTACGAACCCCATGGAAATTAGTATATTCCAATATTTATTTTTATAATTTACCTCTCTTTTTTTTTTTTAAGGTTGCACATAAAATGGGGATGTAGTTCCAAGGAAGCCACAACCTTCTTAGGTTTTACACCCCTTAACATTCATTTCTTTAATTTTAAAAGTATGATTGATTTTTTATTTTATTCATGAACTACAATTTGATGGTTGCTCCCATTTATATTAACCAAAAAATGTATTACATCGTCTGAAAATAAAGTCTCATAAGTAATATCAGAGCCCATTAAAAACCAAGTCAAAAGAAAGATACTGGATATCAATACAAAGATAGGATAACTTTCAATAAAGGGATCTCACTGAGTAAATGATTCACTATAGAAATTGCCTAAATTATGTTAAGGTATTATCACCCAATTTGGAGTGGGACTGCAAGACCATTTTCTTATAGGCCTCTCTACTTTTGGAGATGTTCTTATTCATTTTTTGCACTACATGCCATTCTTTGCCACTACTAATTCAGTTAGATCCTCTAAGATATGGGAAGGCTGAGATAAAATTAGATTTGAGATGTACTCATCCTCATCAATTAGGGAACCACTGACATTCCTAAGGGAACTAGATTTTATTTTTCCTTAAGGCCCTTGGATGCTTTCAAGAATCACGCCTCATTTGAATTGTTACTGATTGTGGGGTGTCCATAGAGCCCAAAGTAGCAACCTGAAGTAGCTTCTAACCCAACTCTAAATTTGAGGATAACTTGACTTTCTCCAAAATTTCCTTGTTCCTAGTGAAATTTTTTGGGGAGGGATCTTGCCTTCTAGCAAGACTATCAACAATATAATGTTAAGGGGAGGCATATTTCCTCCATGAGGCTTCTTGCTTTGAATGAATTTTAATATATAGAACTGGAACCTTTCTACATAGCCTTCAAGTGGTTATTCTTCCTTTTGTGACATCTTGAAGATGTCATCTCTCTTCATGTTTGCTCCATAATAATAATCTTGGTACTTTTGCAAGAATTTATCTTTCATTGTTTCCCAATTTGTTACGACATTTATTCCTAGCCCCATAGAACACCACAAAGTAGTGTCTTTCAATATGACTAGGAAGATTTTTAATATATGAGCATATGTGGTGTATCATAACTTCTACACAAAACATCAAACTCGAATAGGAATGTGTCTAGATCTTTTCTAATTAATTCTTATAAATTGGGCAAGGTCGAGGGGGTATATTCTTGAGAGAAGCTACCCATTCTTGATTTGTGATTGGGAATTTGAATGTAACCAGTTTTGTTGGATTGTCCATCGCTTCCTCTGCCATGATGTCAAGATGCCTTATGGGATTTCTCCCTAGGTCTGGTGCATCTACTGGTATGAGGGGTATTTTTGTATCGGTGATTTCCTCAATTGGTTCTTCGATTGCATTGGTATCCTCAAATTCTTCTTGGTTTAATGGGATAAATATTCCCAAAGTGGTGCTCTACCTTTGCATATAATAGTATTTTGAGCTTTAAATAGCTTCTCCTGCATGCTATTAGTGAGTAGTTCGGGGTTGATTTTGAAAATTTATACTAATCCTAATTACTTTAATTAAAAAATTCCTAATTTATGAAATCAATATAAATGAATTAAAACGCGTTTACGAATTTTGAAATTAGCACCATCCCCAACAACAAACACAAAAAATGTGGAGCTTCCCCTATGTTCAATCAACTGATGTAGATAACATACATACAGCTTAATAGACCCACATATTCAAAGTTAGGTGCTTCATTTAAATTATCAACTAAGGAATCATAATCTTGAGATGATGCTAGCACTATATATGCAGCTAGAAACCTAAACCTTCTTAATCAATTGAGTATATAAAGAATAACAAAATCAATTCTAATTAAAAGTAACTTAACTGAAATAATTCCTACATAGAAAATAGATTAAAAGAATACTAATTATTGTAAGTATCTGCAATATCTGTTATAGGTAACTATTTCTATGCAAATTGTAACTTAATGACTCTCTATGCTACAATTTGACTCAATAATAATTAATTATATATAAGCAACTTAATCATGATAAGAATTACAATTACAATTCAAAAATTAACTAATAATATAACTAATCATTGATTTTGTAATACTTCAAGTGGCCCTTGCTTGAGTTGTTGCAATCCATAATGTCTTCCTTCAAATCCTAACTCAAAAAATCATGAAATTATTGTATTCTTCTTTATTGTAGTTCAAACATACATAAGCTTAAAAATAGAGTATATGATAATAGGATTTATATTCAATCTATATCATACCAAAAATATAGCTACTCGTTCACTCATAAGATCATACATATATATAGGATCTATGAGAGTCCTCTTATTCCAAAATTGAAAAAAACTACAAGCACTTGTCAACTCTTCCAAAAATATAGGAAGAGGACCAAGTCTTAGCTTAATAGTAAAATAAAAGCAAGTGGGAGTAAGAGTGTAAGAATATGATAAGGAATCTACATCAATTAAGAATATTTTTATAACTGAAAGTGTGCCTAACAGGACAAACTTTATTACAATCCATTATTCGCTATTAGAACAAGCCTCTTCTTTGCTCCAAATTTTTTTAATTATAGTAATTAAAAATATGGAGTGATCCATGAATAATCATGTTCACATCCTCTGGCCATAGCATGCATCAACTTTGGGAAAAATCACATGTTGTAGTTGATCACCTCCTCTAATTGTGGTAGATTGACATTCTTTTGTTGCAGGTTGAAAGCCCTTTTTTTGCGGGTTGACATATCCTTCACTGCAAGGGTTAGTTTTATTTCTAAAGGCATTTTCAATATTAACAATATAATTAATCATAAAAATCTACTAAATTCCATAAAAATTCAAAGATCACACAATCATTTATCAATATATTATATCATCTTCAATGCTTTTAAATATTTAAATATATGAAAAGATTTGGAAATGTCTTTGAAACTTAGCAAAAATATGATAAAAAGTATGAAACTTAAACAAGGAAGCTGGACATTTGTAGGGCTCATTAGCCATTGAAAAGAAGAAATCGGGGATTGTGAAACCTCAATTTTGTATTTTTATACCAATAGGTGTTTACAATGAAAGCTAATTCTTTGAGAATCCGTGCACATAAAAAAAGTTGCTATTTTTTTTGTTTTTAGAAATTTATTTAATGATGTTCATTGTACTGTAAATGCAACAAATGAATAATCTATGTTTTAGTTACTCCTTTTTTGGTAGTTGCCTTTTGTGAGAACATTGGTTGTTGAAGAGAAAAGGTAATGTGCAATTTATTGTTGTTTATGTTATCAGGTTAAATAAAATTGCATCATACCTTGTTTATGCTTCGATATTTTGCATGCATGACTACCAGTGTGTTTCCTAGCATGTTTTGCCTACATTTTTTATGTATGCCTTATGTATGCTTGAGCAGATCCTTCTATCCTTTATGTTTAGATGAATGTTCATACCTCGTTCAACACTCCTATTTATGTTTTTTGAAGGAGTTAGGTTTGCTTTCCGAATTCAATTTGGATATGAATTTGCATCTCTTTTTCTTTTATGCTTAGCAATGCTCCTACAATTCCTCTGACACAACCTTTACACTCTTAGCTTTGTCTCAATAGTAATTTAAGTTAAAAGATATGTCAAATTTGGTATTTGTATTTAATTTTTATGTGCTCTTTGTTGTGTGAGGGGCTTGAATGGGTTCTGTATGGTTGCCTTCAAGGAAGTTTAGGTCTTAATTATGTTGATGTACATTTGAATGTGATGTAGAGGGAACCTCCCTCTTGCTATACACAAATCACAAACTCACACAATTCAAAGATTGCAACCATAAAATTGTTTGATCCTATTCAACTTCGACAAAACAAAACAAATCTATGATTTATTTACAAATTCTTGGCCTCTCAATGGCCTCGCAGTTCTAGAAAATTTGCTCTTTCCCTCACTCTCACAACAAATTTTTCCTTCATGATCCTCTTCTCATGTACTTTAGAAACTAGAGATCTCTAAAATGAGTGACTTGCAACTTGAAGATATATAAGGTTTTATTTGGCACAAAACATGGAGGAAAATAAGTGTTCAATATGAGGACCTACCTTTTGGACATAGCATTTGGAAATCTTGCTTCCATAATAAATTTCTTTGTCTTTTCAGCATCATAGAAGTTTGACTCTCTGGTTATATGTCCCACCTCCTTGATTTGTCCACTTTTGATTGCTGCTTCAATGTATTTGAAGTGAATGTTGGGATCCTCACTACCAATGACATTGAAAAGACAGTTTACCATATAAGTACAAGGTTCCCAAGCTACTATAAAATTACCTCCTCAAATAGATCAATGAATATTAGTGAAAAAATGGTACAAGTGACAATCCAAAGTCAAATCACTTGGAGATCAAATATGCACCCAAGAAGAAATATAGCCCTTCATAAGACTCGAACCGTTCAAACAACTTAATGCATGAATCTACATTCAATTGTTCAGAATATTCCTTGACAACCTATGTGACATGAAAGAAGTTGCCATAAAAAATAATAGAGCAATTGTTAATGTCATCTAGAGACAACATTAATAATTTGAAATAAATAGAAGGTGCACAATTTTTACCTAGACAATTATTTGGAGATTTCCCCTCAGGTTGACAAGAAGGATATCTTTCATGCACTCCAATGCCCACTCTCTAGAAAGGGTCCCAAAGAACTCAACAAGGGATTGAGAAATACCGCAATCAGTAAGGGAATTGGTAGTTTGTATTCAATTTCAAGAGCACATCATGTTTCACAGACTTGTGGCTTGATAGCATGGGTGTTGACAATGACATGTTTAATATCGAGAAACTATGTATAGTGTTGTACCCAAAATTAATAATATTAGTGATGAACAATATTTCATAAGAAACCATTTGACATAAGGAAATATGTAGAAAATTTAAATATTTATACAATAATTAACATAGACAATGCTTCATACTCGACATCAGATCTAAGTTAAAACCTAAATGCATCCCAATTAATCATAATTATGCAATATGAGGATGATCATAGTGACTGAAAATTCCATTTGTCAAGATTACATTGACAACATTGGGGAAAAAGACCAAATTAATCTTTAGAACCTGCAGAAAAAATAAAATCAATAAAGCTAAAATCACAATAATTTCTACAATCAACAATGTATAAATAGTTTATTTTCACTCTTTCCGAACTTTGCGCGTAAGCATGTTTTAAACTAGGTCTAATAAAATTTAAAAGCTAGGTGGTTCATGATCATATGAAAATTTATCAATGGATGGGCATCTAGAAGTCTTGCTTCCATAAGAAAGTTCTTTGTCTTTTCAGCATCATAGAAGTTTGACTCTCTGGTTACATGTTCCACCTCCTTGATTTGTCCAGTTTTGGGTACTGCTTCAATGTATTTGAAGTGAATGTCGGGATCCTCATTGCCAATGACATTGAAAATACGATTTACTATATAAGTACAAGGTTCCCAAGCTACTACAAAATTACCTCCTCAAATAGATCAATGAATTTTTGTGACAAAATGATACAAGTGACAATCCAATGTCGAATCACCTAGAGCTAAAATATGCACCCAAGAAGAAATATAGCCCTTCATAAGACTTGAACTGTTCAAACAACTTGATGCATGAATCTACACCCAATTATTTAGAATATTCCTTAGCAACCTATGTGACATGAAAGAAGTTAACATAAAAAATAACAGAACAATTGTCAATGTCACCTAGAGCCAACACTATTAATTTTAAATAAATTAAAGGTGCACAATTTTTACCTAGACAATTATTTGGAGATTTCCCCTCAGGTTGACAAGAAGGAGATCTTTCATGCACTCCAACATCCACTCTCTAGAAAGGGTCCCAAAGAACTCAACAAGGGCCATCATCATTAGGCCAATTGGAATCTTCTCTTGAGCATCCATTCCAAGAATTTGACACAAGGCAAAATAGGTTCTCTTAAAATATATTTGAAAATATTCTACATGAAATTTCTCAATGCGAGAAGAGGAGATAGTTATTCTTTTGTTATTTTCACCCTTCCTCATGTGCATAGGGAGTTCATCACTCCTATAAGTTTTCATCAACCTATTGTACTCCTGCTCACTTTTCTGCAAGTCAATTTTAGCAAGGGATTGTTTATTCAAATTGAAACACTCTACAATGGCAGAATTGGTTAATACCACCAGTGGTGAACCATTTGTCATCCTTACGGTTCTAGTAGTCGGATGATAGTTTCATGCCAATACTCTAATGAATTCAACATCTATAAAGACATTCGGGACTACCAGCTTGGCTAGGTCTAGAGTCCAAGGGTTCAACACTGGGATTTTTCCATCTCTTTTATCATAAAAACACCAAAACAAATCCCACTCAGAGATGGGAATGATTGCATCTCGACACCTGTGAGCCATGTCCTTAAAAACTTTCTTAAATCCTCTATCCGTTGAATCAGGTAAAATGTCTAGTATGGATTGTTGCAAAGGCCTTTTCTTCACCTTGGGTTCTTCCTTCTTACTCATAGGTTCACTCTTCTTAGGTGGCATGGTGTAATTTTTTTACTTCCTTTTGAATTTTATAAACCATTAATTACAGATCCTAGTTGACTGAATGATTTTGAATTGCTTACGAAGAGTTTTTTTGCACTTACTCGATGATATAGTAGTTGCAAATCTTTTCTTCCTCAAACTCCTTATCTCCTGGCACAATGATCCTTTTGCAAATGATTGCAAAAAATGGTGTCAAATTCTAGATATAATTGCTTTTGAACTCAGTCATTTTGACATTAATGTCTACTTCATTCAAAACATTTCATAATTTGTGCTAATTTCGATTTTAAATATATGTCGTTGATCTTAGAAGATCAAATGGTTCATGATAATCAAATAATTATTGTCATAGTTGACATAAATTCTTTTGCATACCTGTATCGTAGTACTTCTGTCACTTCTCTTAACTATTGTGGGATGGTGGTGTCACGTAATATACTCATTTTGGCTATCCTGCTATACAATAGGCTTTATTTATGTTATCACTTTCTACTGCGAGACTATGGTTCTCATACCACCATACCGCATAGTTCTTTTATGTTGTAGTTTTTCACTATAGGACAACAGGTTATCATCCTTATACTGTCATACTGCAAGTCCCTTTTCATTTTAAAATATGTTTATCGTGGTGTGGCGGGTTATATAGCTTCATACCGCCATACCGTGCACTTAATTTTGCTTTACAGATTGTTGATCTTGGGATAACGGGTTACATAACTTAACATCGTCGTACCACATGTTACTTTAACGTCATTGTTTGTTGATTGTGGGATAGCAGGTTAACCTTTGATAGCTAAGTTGAGATCATATTGCCATAACATAGTTTTTATTTTACATAGTCACTGCTTTCTGTGGGGTAGCGGTACACTTCTATACTCAAGAGAATTGTCACCACCATCCCGCACACATCTTTTATGACTGTCGTGGTATAGCAGTATATGATTACATCTTATTTTCTACCCTGCCATACCATCGAGGGCCCTTATAACTAAACAACTACTCTCGTGGGGGTACGGTAATGGATTTTTATGAATGTCAAGGGGCTAGACACATCTTATTTAAGCATATATGATGATTTCTTAAATATTTGGAACTATATGGGGATTTTTAGTGTTAGTCAAACATTTTAAGCTATCTATATGTATTATTAAATCATAGATGTTCATTATTATTTCCTTCACACAAGCATATTCAATGCATGTGGAGGCTAGAAGTTGTATTACAAACTAAAGCTATCCAAATATCAGAGAAATGACTACAATTTATTGCTAGGATTTTAAAGAGTTTTTTACTTTCATAGGTATCTTGTTGCATTATTTGATACCTTTAGACCTTGCTTGCTTCTTTTCATATCTAGCAATTCTATAGAAGTTAGAAAAGTTTAGCATCTAAAAAACATATACGACATACAATAAATTATATTCTAACTAAAAAAAATTAATCTCAACCAAAGTTAGAAAACTAAGAAGAATAATTGAACCTAAATTTAAATGCACTACAAATCAGTAGTGAACATCTCAGGTTTTGTATACAATGTACCAACAGAATAATGATGATTACATTTAGAAATGTACTGGTAAAACAATAGTGAATAAGCACACCTATACTCAAATATTTATTACATTCAATAATAAATTACACCATACATATAAACAAATTTTAGGTGACAAGATTACAAGTTAAGATGACAAAACATCATCATAATCATTTGCATTGCCAACAAGATCAGAATCCTGATCACTCGTCTACGTCTGCTTGATTTTCTTCCTCATCCTCATTTGTGACATGCAATACATTCTCTCTTCCAATCTCTTCGTTGGTAAGAAAATCTCCTCTTCAAACACTCCATCATCATCTTCATCCACTTCTTTGAATGTTTCTTGTAAATTAACATATTGTCCATCAGGCATTATATTGACAACTTCCATGAATTTTTGTTTCAAACAAGACTCTGTTTGAATGACATATGACCATCCTTGGCTTCTTACATCATCAATTAGAAATGATTGGTTAATTTGAAGAGGGGAAACATACGGGTAATCTGTCTCTAATAAAAATTGTCTTGTATTTGTGCATACAAATACATACTCATGAAACTATACTACGAATGGTCAAATCCACTTACATTTTAATAATATAGGACTATTTTCACCAAAATCCAACATAAAATTTCTTCTTAGTTTCATGAAGAAATTCAACACTAACAACACAATCACAATTTGTCTTTCCTTTGTCTTTTTCTTCCACACTTAAATGACTACCATAGGCCCATATTCCATTGAAACGTATAGCCCATAAATGTGGAGATTGTGAAAGCTCACTTTCCTTCATTGTTATATCTTGACCTTCTTCTTTTGCATCACTAATTGCATTAGCAATCCATTCTTCAAATTTTGGAAAAGAATCACCTACAATCAAATCATGACGTCTGCGCTTTTGAGGTTGATGTTGCATCCAAGCTTGATTATCTTCTTCATATTTTCTACATAGAATATTAATGTACAAATAGTAAGGTTAATAATATAAATGTGTAAATGCAATTGAGAATAAATTATTGTGTAATTTTTTTTACCTACGCTAATTATCAAATGAAGATGTGTTTTGAAGAATATAGGCATGTATCACACTTCTTTCTTGATGTGATAACTTGAAACTTCATCCATTCCCTTCTAATACTTCACTTGCAACTCTCTCATCTTCTTCATCATCCCATACACACCAATTGACATTTTTAAAATCCTTCATACATTCTATGCAAAATCCCATGGCCTCTTACATTGAATATCCCTCAGATATACTTCCTTTTGATTTTGTCTAGTATGACATTTTTTTTTTCAAAACCTTCATATATCATTCTATAGGATACATCCATCTCATTCTTACTAGGGCCACAATGCTCTAGTTCATATTCTAGATGTATCAAAAGAAGCATAGAAATTTTAAAAATTGTTTGTGGAAATTACCGTTTCAATAGACAAAGGACTTCATTAACTTCCTCCATCAAACTATCAAAGTTTGAAGGATATAATACATGTAAACTCATTCTCTTTAATATTAGGCCCAACCTTATAACTACCAATTTTGGCCGCTTTGCCAAAATTGATATATTTACCACAATAGGTAAAATATTCTTGATTATGACATGATAGTCATGGGTCTTGAGGCCTCTTAAACCATTAATGTTAGTTTGGCTTCTAATACTACTACTTACATATCCAATGGGAAAGTGAGTCTGAGACATCAACTGTAAGAATTGTGCATGTTGTTCCTTTGTCCAAACATAAGGAGCACTAGGTTTTCTATATATTTTTATCATAATATTTTTCAACCCAAAGGTTTTGATGAATCTTTAGTTGTCGAAAGTCTTCATGTGATGAAATAGTATCGAAAGTACCAAAATGAGTTTCTATAATAGCATAGGCTATATTTTTCTTAGTATGCATAAAGTCAACAGTATGCCTAATGGCTATATCCTTAAAGTATGGCAACTTATAGAATATGCACAACTATTTTACACCGCTTTCATTACATGGATCATATCTACTACCAACAATCCCATCATTTTCAATTATAAATGACATTCTTTTTTGTCCATTCTCAACAATGTAATCACCTGTTATTAGCAATGGTGCTTCATGATTCTCTTCTTGACCATTGAAACACGTTTTTTGTCGATGATATGGATGATCCATTTTAAGGTAAGCACAATGGCCATAATAAATAGACTTACAAAAAATTCTTGAGTGCCTCACAAAATCCTTAAAGTTGCAAGAAAGACATCCATGGTATCCATGAGCATTGAGACCAAACAATGTGCCATATGCAAGAAGATCATGAATTGTAAACAATAAAGTAAAGTTGATTGAATGACCATCATTTAAAGATTGAATTGATTCAATTCCTTTCCATAATTCTATTAGCTCATCATATAATGGATCTAGATAAGAATCAATTGTATCTGAAGTCACACTTTTATTTCCTAGTATAATCAATGATAGCATTAAGAAAAATGGTTTAGTTGCTAACCATGGAGGCAAGTTATAATTTATTAAAAACACTGTCCAAGTTGACCATTTAGTAATTTGATTTAAGAATGGGTTCACCCCATCTAGATCCAAACCCAACCTTATATTACAATGATCTTGAGAAAAATCAGGCCATTTGTTATCAAATTCCATCCACATCTTAGAATTAAACACATTTCGTTGTTTTCCATCGGTGCTCTTATTTTGGGCATGTCATTGCATAAGTTCAACAATGTCTCTACACCTATACATTTAGAGTAATCGTGGGATTATTGAAAAGTGGTGAATAACCTTTCTAGAAACCACAATTGATTCAACCCTTGTCTATACCTCACTTCATGAAATTTCAGACATTCACTCTCACTTGCAAGATTATTGCAAAATAATACACAACCATTCACACATGTGTGGATGTTTTCATACCTTAATCCTAGCTTAGTTATTTTCTTTTTACATTGACTTCATTTTGTTGGCAATGTGGAACTAGGTGGTAACAATGAACTTAATAATGTCAATTACTGATTTACACTCTCATTTGTCCAACCAAACACCACTTGCAAGTTAATAATTTGAAGGATTGTTGTCAAACAACTTAACTTGTAATTAGCATACACAATATTTAAATCATCCTCCATCAACTTGTCCTAATCATTGTTTAGACCCCCATTCAACATTCTATCAACTTCAAACCCTTTGTCTAACATTTTTGCCTCTTCATCTATATTTAGTGCCACTTCATCTATGTTTTTTGCCTCTTCATCTCTCACACTCTGCAATTATATCATATCTTTATAATAGTTGTAATCCCAAGGGCTTAATACCACTATGCCCATATTTTATCATATGTCGATAAATCACATTTCTTTTTTTCACCTTTCCACCAAGACAATCATTACATGGACATGGATATTTTTCCATATCCCTCGCATCAAATACTCTCTCATCATATACATGGTATTGATCCATAGTCAACCTTCGAAATTGATCCATTTGTAATGTTTTTCATTAATCCAGTATTAATTTAGTTTCCTATTTCAAGAAAAAAATAGAAATCTGAAAAATTCAACTTACTCAGGATCTAATACATGTAAACTCATTCTCTTCAGCACTTTGCAGCAATTCAAATTTAAGAAATACCATAGCTTCTTGATCACTATTATGCTTTGATAGATTTTTTCCAAGAATCCATAGATTGTTTGAAAGCACTTGTTTTAGGATTTTAGCCATAGCAACAAGGTAGTGAACTGTTTGATAAAATGCTTTGGTAGACATGTATGAAAAATTTGGTAGCATAGACAAGGCAATGAACTGTTTGAAAAAATGCCTCAAAGAAATGTGGTATCATGGTGATGGAATGCCATGACAATCCATAGTAAATTGCTTTTCATGGCATCCCATCACCATGAGACCACATTTCTTTAAGGAAAATTTTAAACCAGTTCACTGCCTTGTCTATGCTATTGCTTACTATTATGCTTTGATAGATTTTTCCCAAGCATCCATAGCTTGTTTGAAATCACCTATTTTAGGCTTTTAGCCAAAGCAACAAGGCAATGAACTATTTGATAAAATTCTTTGGTAGACATGTATGAAAAATGTGGTAGCATAGACAAGGAAATGAACTTTTGAAAAATGCCTCAAAGAAATGTGGTCTCATAGTGATGGAATGCCATGACGAATTCCATGACAAGCGAATTACTATGGATTGTCATGGCATTCCTTCACCATGAGACCACATTTATTTGAGGCATTTTTTCAACCACTTCACTATCTTATCTATGCTATTGCTTACTATTATGCTTTGATAGATTTTTTCCAAGCATCCATAGATTATTTGAAAGCACCTATTTTAGGCTTTTAACCATAGAAGCAAGGTAGTGAATTGTTTGATAAAATGCTCTAGTAGAAATGTATGAAAAATATGGTTGCATAGACAAGGCAACAAACTGTTTGAAAAAAATTCCTCAAAGAGATGTGGTCTCATGGTGATGGAATGCCATGACAAGCACGCTTGTCATGGCATTCCATCACCATGAGACCACATCTCTTTGAGGAATTTTTTTCAAACAGTTTGTTGCCTTGTCTATGCTATTGCTTACTATTATGCTATGATGGATTTTTTCCAAGCATCCATAGCTTGTTCTAAAGCACATGTTTTAGGCTTTTAGCCATAGTAGCAAAGCAATGAACTATTTGATAAAATTCTTAGGTAGAAATGTATGAAAAATGTGGTAGCATAGACAAGGTAGTGAACTGTTTGAAAAAATGCCTCCAAGAAATGTGGTCTCAATGTGATAGAATGCCATGACAATCAAATTACATGGTGATGGAATGTCATGATATTGCATTTGATTGTCATGACATTCCATCACCATGAGACCACATTTCTTTGAGGCATTTTTAAAAACAGTCCATTGTCTTGTCTATGACTTGTCATGGCATTCCATCACCATGAGACCACATTTCTTTGAGGCATTTTTTGAATAGTTCATTGCCTTGTCTATGCTACCACATTTTTCATACATGCCAATTTTTTCCCCAAAATATTTTTTCTGCTATGGTATTGATTATATAATGAATAAAAGCATCCAATTATTTCAAAATCTCAAGAACTCCAAATTGTTACATGGTAGTCAATTTATTATGACAAGATACCCTCCTATTTATGTACTCATCTCTTATAATACACAAGAAAGTACATTTCTTTTTTTCCTAATACAATACAATAGAATTGCTTTCTCCCTAGCTATCTATGGCTTTGATTTATAGTTGCAGGCCCCATGAATAATTTTACAAGCACTCTTTCAACATTTCAACTGGAATAACCCATAAATAAAATAGCATAAAGAGGAAATTGACCCAAATTAAAACTTCAAACCCAATATAGAAATCCTTTGATATGACATTCATTCATACATACGATTTTAGAATTTCCATTTGAAGCAAACAACTACTTTTCACCCTTTTGTAGAAATATCTCAAACCCTCGAACACTTAGGGTATAAAAAATCCTACAAATAGATTTATTTTATACAGATTTTTGCAATTATAGGAAGAAACTAGTATTTCCTACTATAAGAAATTCGTCAACTACTTTTAAAGGAGAAACTTTAGCTGAATTTTGAAACTTGTTCACAAAGAAAAGAAAACACAAAAGAAAGGGAGAGTAGGCCAATTTCCACCCAATTGTTAATGGGTCATCAAGCCCTTATGGCTCTCACAATTACCCCTGGACAAGAGAGCCTATGAGGACCTACTGATTGCATTTTATACACACAAAGCTTTACACCAGTTTCATCACAACATCACTCATAGGGATCAACTTTTTTTTATGGATGTAACATTCAACATGAGACACAAAATAATAACTAAATAAATAAACAATATTTATATAGATAATGGATGCATTGGTGCTCAAGAAAGACCCACAAACACTCATAATCACAAAGAAGGCTGAGGATGGCAGCCTCTCCCTGAGAACTGATAATCATAAAAAAAAGGTCACCTTCTCAAAAGAAGACACCAACATGAATAAAGAAAGCCTGAGTTGCCTGATTTCTCTAACTCAGGCCTTGAACACATCCACGAATAAGAATTATATAGAGGAGAGAAGCAATAATAGCAATAGGGAAGGAAATTCATCTTCCTATCCAAATGAATTAAAAGAGCCCCTTAACAATGGAAAGCTTAATGCACAACAATTGGCACTTTAGAAAATTAGGCAAATGAAGTGACCCGAAGAAAGAATTATTAACTCAGGAAAATAAATCTACTCATTTAATGATAAGTATTTTAGAGAATCAAATTTTTTTGGTATAACAAAGGAAACACGATGTATGGGAATTCATAAGCACTTTGGAGACTTGCTCCCCTAAAAATTTGGGGTATGCCCCATTGCATCTAATGATAAACTAGAATCCTTGAATTCTTGTAGAGAGACCAAAATGGTTGAACTATCCCAGCCTATGAGGGCTGAGATAGACTCGAGGCCAAATCTGGAGTACAAGGCCATGACTTTTGCAACTGGAATTGACAAGGAGAATGAAGAGCATATTTCAAAACTCGTAATGGAAAATTTTAACTCCCTTGATGGGGGTGATCAATTCATATGGGTTTGCCTCCCAATCGGGCATGGATTATGTAGATGACCTAGGGATTATCTCTCTAGGGAAAGCATTGATGGGGAAGATGTTCCTATTGAGGTGCTTGTTAAAAAAACTAGGAGATACAAAAAGAAGAAGGGTTTGGATGGTACAAAAGTGCAGGAGGAGAGGGAGAACAACCTCCTTTTGAAAGACAAAAGAAAACAAAACTTAGTGGGGTGATCCTCCCACCTGATGCAAAAAGAACTGAGGTGAAAGTTAAACTACCTAAATGTTTTGATAACTTTAGGTGTGATAAAATCCCCTGAGTTAATGAGAAGAAGAATGGAAGTTAACTGCCTTTCTTGGAATGTAAGGGGTCTTGAGACCCCTGATAGAAAACATATGGTCAGGAGAATGATTGCTCAAAAAAAGGAGAAGGATTTTGTGCTCTTGCAAGAAGTCAAATCCACTGGATTTGCCTTAGAGACTAGCCTAAAGGTAATTTGGAAGGACGCCTCCCAATTTGTGATCAAACATGAGTAGGGAAAGGGAGGGGATGTCATTCTAATGGCCAATAACTGGAACTAGTTTGTAGTAAAAACTGGAGTTTCTCCTTGCAATAGGGTTGTATGATTTTTTTAAAAAAATAATGAGGACTTCTTTGGTATTTTTCGGTTTATGCTCCAAATGACTATAAGGACAGGGTATTTCTTTGGAAATGGATGTTCAATCTTCAAGACATCCCCTGGATTCTAGGGGGAATTTTAACTTTGTTGCAAAAGGGGAAGACAAATTTGGGGGGGTGGGTCATGTTTGGAAGGATTTTGAGAAATTTCACTGGGTAAGGCTAAAATCCAAACTAAATCTTGAGGACCCCATTGAACGTCAAAAGAAGGATTGTAAGGATATCTGGTTCACCTGGTCTAATTTCCAAAAAAATGGAAGTAGAGTTCTCTGCAGGCTTGATAGATTCTATATTAACAAGGCCCTCTTCTCAGCTGCTCTTATCAAGGATGGTTGCAAGGTGGAGGTTACACCATACTCCCTCTCCGATCACCATCCAATAAGGGCTAAGTTTATGCTTAAAAATGGTGGATCTTCAAATGCAGGCCCCAAAAATGGGTTTTGTCTCAACACGATCCTTCTTAATGATGAAGATTGCAGGAATGCTATAACTTCTTTTAGAGCCATCAATAAGTGGTTGCATAGATCTTTATTCTCCATAGAGCAGTGGGACCTGAATGTCCAGGGTTGGAAGACCCTCTTCTAGACCATAGGGAGAAAGAAGGCAAAAGAAGGAGGAAAAATGAGACCATCTTGCAGGGTATTATTTTCAAGGATGAATCAGAAGCCCAAAACTACCCTGATGATAACTGCCTTGTTGAAAATCTTTCCATTGCCAGAGATATCCTTAGGAGGTTTCAAACCAACAGGGTTAAAGGTCTAAAAATTAGAGCCAAAATGAATTGGCTGGAGAATGGGGACAAGGGAACAAAATTCTTCTTCAGATATCTAAGGGAGAAGCAAGCTAGAGAATTGATTGATCAGATCAATGCAAATGGCAATATTCTTGTGAAGCAAGAAGAAATAAGTGAGCAATTTTTCCTATTCTACCAGGGCCTCTTCACATCTGAAGGAGGCAATGAACCTTGCTTCCAGGCCAGGGACTATATCAAGGGGATCTTTCCCAAACGGATTGATAAGGAGGTTGCTATAGTGCTAGATAAAGAAATCTCTAAGGAGGATATAAGAAGAGTTATCCTCTCCCTCAAAAATGACAAATCTCCAGGACCTGATGGTATCCCTACTGAATTCTACATATCATTCATAAACTGAGCATGTGAAGATCTATATCTATTTTATAAAGAGGCCTTTGAGAAAGGATCCCTTGGAAAAAATATTAACAAAGGGATCATTAAGATAATTCCTAAAGAGGGTGAAAAAACCCTTGTTAAGAATTGGAGGCCCATCACCCTCTTGAATGTTTCTTATAAAATACTGGCAAAAGCACTAGCTGAAAGATTGGCTAGCATCCTTCCCACCATCATCAATTGAACTCAAACTGGATTCATTAAGGGGAGATACATCTTGGAAAATCTTGTGACAAGCCGAGAAGCCATGAATTGGGCCAATAACTCAGGACAAGATGCAACAATGCTTTTGTTAGACTTTGAAAAATCCTATGATAGGATTGAATGGGATTTTTTGCTTCTGGCTCTTGAGGCATTTGGTTTTCCAAGGAATTTATGCTCTATGGTCAAGACTCTATTTCAAGATGCCTCTGCTCAAGTGGATGTCAATGGATTTCTTTCGCAGGAGATCCTTCTAGGGAGATCAATAAGGAAAGGTTGCTCTCTTACACCTACCCTGTTTGTTATTGCCTCTTATGCACTTCACTATATCTTGAGAAACAATTTAGTGGTCCCAAGAGTAAGAGGTATCAGATTTATAGACTTAAATGAGCTCATCAACCTTCAGTTTTCTGATGACATGTCTATCTTTCTGCAGATGGAAGAGGATAATTTTGTAGTTATAATGAAGAAGCTTTAGACATTTTTCCTTGCTTCAATAGAAAAAATTGCCCTTGCAAAATCTTTCCTTCTTGGTTGGGAAGACAAGCCCCCTGATTGGGTAGGAAAATATGGTATTCAATGGGGAGGCCCCCATAGGCTTGTGAGATATCTTGGTATCCCGTTTGCTATTGAGCCTAATCTAAAATAAATGTGGTGTTGGATTAGAGACAAGATAGAGAAGAAACTATCAAAGTGGAATAAACAATCCTCTCTTTTGCTGGGAGGTTCCAGATTTGTCAAAAAAATTTGTCCTCCTATAGCATTTACTTTGCCTTTGTATGGTTTTTCTACTCTTACAAAATTAATGTTATTCAAAAAAGAATAAGAGAGTTTCTATGGTCTGATGGTAAAGGGAAAAGGAAAAATCATTCTATCAAATGGGAATGGTGTACCATTTCTAAGGTGCGAGGTGGTCTAGGGTTAAAAGACCCAAGGATTCAAGGCATTTCCTTGGAAACCAAATGGGTGATTGGTGCCTTTGATGGTGAGGAACCATGGAAAGTTCTCATCAAATGTAACATTGCCAATGTTGTGCCTAACATGCTAAATTCTGAAAACTCCTTCCTTTCAGTGATATTCTTAGTTGTGAGTGGCCTATGTCATCTGTAAGATCCAATGTTTTTAAGACCATATGGAAGGCTTGAGAAATTGTCAAAAAGAACCTTTCCAACTGCCATTTCACCAAGGGGGATAATAAGGTCATCTTTTCCAGTAGATCTGTTTGGTGGAATCTGAAGCATAAAGGAAAACCTTTAGCTCTAATTCAAGGCTGCTCTGCAAAAAACTAGGCACAACAAGGGATTCTTTGTTTTAATGAAGTTTTGAAAGATGGTAGGCTGAAGGACTGGAATGACCTAAAGGAATAATTTAACATCCCTCAAAGCAATTGGAGAACTTACATGGTGCTGAGAGAGGCCTGTGGCCATCTCAACTTTCCAATTGAAACCAAAAATGATTCCCTCCAGTATAAATAATTTGTGTGGCATAATGGTAATAAAATAATGAATGTTAAAGTTAAAGATATCTATACAATGCTAATGAAACAGGTGGATTTTACAGATCACATGAAAAAATCCTGGCAAATGAATCTAACCAAGTAACAATGGCAATTTTTTTTTTGAAAAATTGGCAAAAAGAATTGGAGGCCAAAAAGGCCTTCTTTAGATGGCTTCTGATATTGCAGAGGCTTCCTCACAAAAGAAAAATTGATGATATTGATATATGATCTTTATGTAGAAATCCTAAATCTTTATCTCATATATTCTTTGATTGCATTTTTGTTAAGGAAATATAGAATGTGTTTTGCATATCTCATAATATTTGGGGGAGTAATGGGAGTATGCCCCCTGAAAATATACTTTTTCTTCCTCAAAATTGTAAATTAAGCAAAATTGGTCTCTTATTCCGGCATATCCTTTCAACTGAAATCTTGTGGGAAATTTGGAAAGCTCAGAATGAAGTCTGATTTCAAAGTAGGAGGAGATTGCTTACTGATTCCTATAAAGGACTCATAATTTACAATATTGCTATGCAGGTTTTCCTCACTGTGGAGATTTCGAAGGACAAATTCTAGAAGTACTTGGAAAATGGGGAAATATCTATTGCTATCTTGGAAGCTAGATATGGTCACATGTGGTAGGATGGATATCCAGGGGCAGAGATATTCCTAAGGGCTCTACAGGCCTTTAGAGATGAACTCAAAGAAGCTCAGAAGACCAATCTTGGTTCAAGCAAAGGAAAAGAGGTGGTTATTGTGTTAATGGAGTAGTAAAAGATGATTGAACTCTTTGTTGAAGATTTGACAGCTACAGAGACACTGCTTGATATGAGAGGTGGTAACAGGGCCGAGTAAATATTCAGAAGACAACATGCATATGCTATGCATATCCTTTTTGATGGACTGTGGTTATTTATATAGGACAATGATATATAATTATATATTCTAATACTGATAATTTGATGCAACTAATGATGATTTGGTATAGGTTTTGTAACTAATGATGATTTCCTCTCTTTTGACCTCATACAAATGGGGATATGTTGATACTTTGTAACGGGGTAGTATAGAACTGATTATGGGATCCTTTTTTGGTATCATGTAATGGGAACTCCTTTTGATCAAATGTAATGGGGGTAACTGGGAATACTATGTAACGAGGGGTAAGATAGAACTGATACAAGGATAAAAATCTTGGAATTTTGATTTGTATCTGCTACTTATATTATACTTAATACAAAAATACAATAGATTGCATTCTCCCTAGCTATCTATGGCTTTGATTTATAGCTACAAGCTCCATGAATAATTTTACAAGCACTCTTTCAACATTTCAACTGGAATAACCTAGAAATAAAATAGCATAAAGAGGAACTTGACCCAAATTCAAAGTTCAAACCCAACATAGAAAGCCTTTGATATGACATTCATTCATACATATGATTTTAGAATTTCCATTTGAAGCAGACAACTACTTTTCACCCTTTTGCAAAAATATCTCAAACCCTCGAACACTTGGGGTATACACAATGAGGACCCTAATGACTACATTTTATACACAAAAATCTTTACACCAGTTTCATCACAACATCACACATAGGGATTACCCTTTTTTATGGCTGTAAAATTCAACATGAGACACAAAATAATAACAAAATAAATAAACAAGATTTATACAGATAATGGATGCATTGATGCTCAAGCAGGACCCACAAACACTCATACTTGGCACATTCAAATTTACAGTCATTCATGAACTTCACAAGGAGCCATGCAATAACTGTTTAATGTAATGAGGGTTTCAAATTACCTCTGAGTTCGCTATAGAGGGCCTCACCAACTTCAAATTTGTTGCAACAAACTTTGAATTCCTTGCCCGCCTTTTCAGAAGTCTCTAAGTCCTCTCCAAACTAGCTTTATCGCCCATGCAAGTAGCTGAACTCTACTAAATTCTGCACTCTACTCTACTCCCCACTCTCGCCAACAATTTTTTAATTCACTACTAACCTTGTGTGAAATACAACCCACTCTCACCAATAATTTCCCAAAAGTCAATATTTAATTTAATTACCCACTTTGATTTTTTTTATTTAGTCATTTATAGCTGTGTTGCAAAAAATGACTAGAATTTAGTCATTTTAGTTGTCGTGACTAATTTTTTTAGTCACGTAGTCATTTATTTTCTAAATTCTACTAGTGGATTTAAGAAGACTTTTAGAAAGGAGGTTGTTAAGGCTAGCAAAGGTAGGAATTCTTAGCATATGGAGACTAATTGTATTGTTGTTGAAGCTTTGAGAGAAAAGCTTGATGCTTTAGGAGCCCACATAGATATATAGCAACAATATATTAAGAAGCAACAAAAACTCAAGGATATTGTTGTTAAAAATGATTAATCTAAGGTTGTGTAAGATTTTGATGATGAGTAAGAAATCAATTATGAGCATGGACATGGTAGAGAGTCTTTTATATTAGTGTATTTTGAGTCTTTAGAGGAAAAAAATTGAAAGAGGAAAGTACAACTGCTACTTAAGGACCTTAAGAATATGCATTCCCCTAAGTTTTATGGTTTGAGAGATATAGTTAATTGGCATCTATAATTATTTTCCTCTAATGAACATGAATTATAACACTCATGTTAGAGTTACTATCTATGATTTGTGAGAGGTATCATTATGGTGGAGCCACTTAAAAATAATAAATAACTTTGATGTGTATACTACATCTTGAAAGGAATTTTAGAGGAAATTTAGGCATACACATCTTTCATCTTAGCACAAGGATAAATAATTCACTAAGTTTCACTGGTTGTTGCAAGGTTCTCCACCAGTTGCAAAGTATAAGGCCAAATTTTTGAGTCTTCTAAGATAGTACAGTACTTGAAATTTGAGGAATAATATGAGTAAACTTTTCTTGGGGTTGAAAACAAGCATCATGTACACTACTAAGCTTGTGACACCTAAGACTTTGACACAAGCAATTGAGGAAACAACAATTGCTAAAGAAAAGAGACAACATAAATATGCCAAGAACTACAAAATCAAATCCAAATCATGGTTCTCTAGGCCAAGGAGGACAATTAATAATGGGCACAGTGTTGGGGAAGATCCTCATGTATATAAAAAATGGTGAATTCAAAAGGAACGAAAATGGGTAAAAGTCTAATCCATCAAGGAAAAATAACAATAATAAGAATAATGATAAAAACCCAATCCTAGATTAAAGAATAGAGCTGAGAGAAGAGTTATGAACTAGATTAATAGACATGCGGTGGTGATTTATTTTAGAGGGATTACACTCAATCAATTGGAGGCTCCTCAAGTAGCCCACCTAAAATTTATATAGTTTTGGATAAGAGAGGAGTGGATAACCAAGTCATTGTGATCAATCTCACAGGAATTTTCATGGTTTACTAATTTCTATTTTGGTCGACTTAGGAGATATTGATAGTTTCATTTCTCCATCCTTGATAGAAAAGCAACAAATTCCTTTTAATAATTTAAGCAAAAAGTGAATAACTATAGAGTTTTTTAAGTTAGAAGGCTATGGATTAATCATTGTTTAAAGGAAGAAAATTGAAAAAAAAACCTTGAGGACACATGTTGATTTATTTGCCACTCAATTGGGTTCCTATGATATAATACTTGGCATGGATTGGTTTGGGCCTTGAAAGGAACATTTCAATTATGTTTCAAAGAGTATAGATTTCTTGGATGATGTAGGGAACACTATGGTTCTTTAAGGAATTCACAAACTAATATTCTTGAGAAATATTTTGGAAATACAAGTTAAAAATTAGTCTATACGGGTCACAAGGCTTGTGGGTGAATATTTTTGAATAAAAAGGAGGAAAAGAAACTAGAATTTAAGGATCATCCAAAATTTAAAAGAATTCACTAATGTATTTCTTGATGACTTGTTAGGTTTTCAACCAAAGAGAAATTTAAATTTCTCAATTGAATTGAGAATGAGTGTCTTAGATTGGTTTGGGCTCTTGATATTAAACACAGTTAGAATAAAAAATAGGGGAGGCAAGAGGCACTCAAAGCAACTTGTAATATTGACTGTGATAAGAAAAAACATTTGGGAGAACACTTGTTTGCCTCAAGTCTTCTCTATCAACTGGACTCATCCTTCCCTCACTTATCTCAATCATATTTATTTCTTAGAATATGAGAGGGCTTGGTAGTAGACCCAAAAAAAATTGTTAGTAGAAAAATTAAATATTTTAACCCTATTATTTTGTTGATTCAAGAACTTAAGCTTCCCAAAGGATCTACTGAGAATTTGATTCCAATTTGGTAGATCTTAGGAAACTATCATTATTTCTTCCCATGGCCTAACTAGTGGTCTTATGTCTACTTGGGATTCCAAATATCTTTCTAAAAATAAATTAAGTTGTAATGGTGGTTTCTCTTCAGAAGGGGTATGCACAACTAGAAATCTTCATGTCTTGATTACTAATTGTCATTCTCCCCGAGATCTCCAAAATGAGGTTAAACTCTAGGATAATCTAAAAGTTCCTAGAGGAGCTTCTCCTTAGGGTTATCCTTGGATTATTGGAGGTGACTTCAATGTTGTGTTATCCCTTAATGAGAAAATGTGGAATTCCTACCCTCACTCAAGCTAGTCTTCTACTACAAAATATTAATCAATGTCAAGTAATAGATATACCTCTTAGTAATAATTCTTACACAAAACAATCAGATAATTGGGGATGCTTTCTTGTGAAACATTTCAATAAGTTTTTGGTCAATTATTCTTGCCCTTCTTGATGCCTTCAACTTTCTTCTTCCATCCTAGAGAATGTGGGTTCAAATTATTGTCTCATAGCTCTATAGTAGGAAAGAACCTTTAAGCATCAAAACATTCCTTTTGGGATTTAGCTCAAGTGCCTAAAATAAGGTGACCTAGAAGAAAATATTAGGTTTTGGTGGCATGAAGGTAAACATAATCATGGAAAAAAATTTGCATGTTTTGTTTAGAAAATTATGTTTTGTTAAACAAAAACTAAAAGAATAAAAAAAATCCTTTTAATGTAATATTATGCAAAGGAAAATGAATGTTTTGTCTTAGCTAGTGAGGATCCAATGTCATATTCAAGAACAAGGATTTCTAAGGATATCTTAAATTAGCATTATAGAACTCCAAATGAATTAGAAAAAATGAGTTGCAAGAGAAAATCATGTGGCAACAAAAATCTAATGCTAAATGGTTATTACATGTAGAAGATAAGTGATGAGACAACTCCAAAATCCGTCTAGAGTCAATTTATAGAGCCATTATGGATTTGACTTCCAAAGCTATTTTGGAATACAATTTTGAAGTGCAAAGAAACTCTACTATCCTTCTAGAGTCAATTTATAGAGCCATTATGGATTCTACTTCCAAAGCTAGTTTGGAATACAGTTTTGAAGTGCAAAGAAACTCTACTTCACATACCTTTCCAAAGTCAATTGTTGGAGCAACCCCAAAGCAAACATTTGAAACCCTTTTAGAGTTACTCCAAAGTCTAACTCTAGATGGCCAATAAACCCTATTTTTCAACCTCTTTTGATGCCTCATTCCAAACTAATTTTGGAGCATGTGTTATTCCTTGAAACATTAAAATTTGTACCTTCAAAACCCCCTCTAGATCTTGTATCCTTGAATGAATTTGAATTAATTCAAGAATTGAAAGAATTAAACATTGAAGACCCCTTGTTACAAGTTATAAAATATTTTTAGAAGTATCCCTATCATAACTAAAGTCCCCTTGTTACATGGTGTTATGGAAAATATATGTATCATAATTGAAAATTGGGAGTATCTAGTTGACTTTTTTATACTTCAATCTTGGACTCCCAAGAATAGTTATATGTTGATATTAGGCAAACCATGGTTAGATATAATAGTTTCTCCCATTAGCTATAGATTTGGGGGAATGACGATTTCAAATGGTCAACATAAAAAAATATTCTTGTATCCACCAACTAAACCATCCCGAAATCCTAATAATTGTGTATGGGCTAACTACCCAAACCAAGCTAATCTATTAGGAAACATAACTTCATTGCCCATGGTTACACTAAAACAACATATAGAAGAATAGGAAGATGAAAAAAAATTGTGTGATGAGGAGAAACCTAGTGAAGACATGAATTCAGATGATCAAGAGGAAGACATACTCTCTTTTGCAGTAGAGCATATATGCTTTCGCCCATGACTAAAGGAACTTCCTCAAAGAATTCCACTATCCCCTTACTAAGATAATTCCAAGAAATAACAAACTCTTTAAAGACATAGCTACAGTCAATGTGTTACAACCCCATCATTGTCTTTTAAACACACAGATGAGAAAAACCAAAATAGTTTCCTCAACCCATCTAGGGACTAAACAAATAATGGTCTTGCTAAGAATTTTTTTTTTACATAAATAGTTGGCTATTTGATCAATAAGAGCTAAATTATTTAATGTCCTTATCTCCCACATAAAAAAAAATTCCTGGGATAAGCGAATTTTAGAGATATAAAAATAATCCATTCAAAAATCTAGATGCTCATCATATGTACACAAAGAATGTGAGGTCAATAAGGCAACCACAATGTAGACTCATCCTTCCTTGAGAAAAATCATTGAAACATAAATAGAAAAACACTTACATGTAGAATTCATCTCTCCAATCTCAAGTCCTTACCTTTCATTGACCAAGTCCTCTACAACTTGGCTAGAAAAAACTATTTTTCCTTCCTAGATGGATTTAGTGGTTATAACCAAATCCAAGTAGCTTCTAAAAATCAATACAATATCACACTAAATACATGCTCATGGTGAACTTTTCACTCTACCTTCCAGAGGGTTATCTTGGCCATTTTTGTAAAATTAGTGGATGAATGCATGGAAGTTTACATGGATGATTTACCATCCATGGAGCACATTAGATGGTGTTCTTGAAAATCTAGATAAATTTTTGCAAAGATCTGAAGAGCATAAATTATCTTTAATCTACAAGAAATGTCTCATGATGGTCTATTAGGGTATCACGCTTGATCATCACATTTCCGTTGAAGAAACCAAAGTGGATCCAAAGAAAATATGTCATAACACAACTAGAACCCCCCAAAAACACAAATTGATATTAGAAGATTTACAGATCATGCAAGCTACAAAGAAGATTTATAGAAACCTTCTGTAAAATATGTTTTCTCTTCCTCCAAAAGATGTTGAATTTGTTTCAACCAAAGAATATCATAAATCATTTAAGCTAATTAAGGAAAAACTATATGCTCCAATTGTAAGAGACCTAACAAAAATTTGTCTTTTTACATCTATATTGATGCTTTGAATGATGTTGTAGGAACAATTTTAGGCCAAAAACATGAAGGGGGGAATACAACATTTATTTAATCAACAAGAACTTGACCCCCACAAAATGAAATTATAGGACCATAGAAAGAGAATTTCTTGTTGTGGTTCATACTATCAACAAGTTTGCCACTACATCACATGTTAAAAAAAATATTATTTATACAAATCACTCATCTACCAAATACCTTATGAATAATCTCATGGTAAGTAACAAATCATTCGATGGCTAACAAGAAATTAATGTGATAATAATGGATAAGCCAAGAAAATCCAATGCTATTAATTTTGTGTCCAAAATGAATGTTAAAAGTGAGGAACATGAACTAATACTAGATGATTTTTCAAATGAACAATTATTCGCCGTCTTTATTCATACCTCATGCTTTGCTTATATAGTAAATTATCTTGATACAAGGGTGTTTCCACCTAATTTCTCTACTAAACAAAGGAAAAGAATTACCAAGGAAAGCACACCATTTAAATAGATAAATGATATATTATTTAAATAAGGTCTTGACCTCTTCTTGTGCAAGTGCGTACAAGCGGATAAAGCATACAACATTTTGAAAGCTTGTCATGATGAACTAGCAGGAGGAGATTATTTAGCTAAAATAACGACACACAAGATCCTTGGTACTAGTTATTTTTGGCCTTCCATGCATAAAAATGCAAAAAGATATGTTAAACAATGTGATTTATGCCAAAGGAAGGGTAGGCCAACTTTATGCGAAAGGAAATTTCAAATATTCATATGATGACATGCGAGTCAACATAGGAATTAACAAAATTCAATCGCTTTCATTGTCAACGTGCATATATAGAATATACAAACTACAACAAAAAGCCCAAAGGCTACAAGTTTCAACTACAACATGATAAAAACATTGAAAATATGTCACTACCCTTAATCAACATTTGTTAACCTTGCAACAAAATCAAAGTCTAAGTCTAAGTCACTACCAATACGAGGGATTGCCTCATTCAATGGAACCCCAACCAATCTCTCCTCATTAACCTATGTGACATCTATGAGATCAACATCCCAACATATGGTTGGTCTGACGATACTCAAAACTTTGTTGATTCTTAAGTCACAAAGCACTATGCACAACCACAAACTTCTCCAATCGTTGAAAGGTAAGCCTAATACTCTTGACTCACTATATGAAGTTGTAAACAAGACTAATGGATAGTGCTCATTGTAGGGGTTTGAGAGCAACCCTCCTTGTGGGGATCTAGCACCAACATCCCTAATGAATCCCATATCACAATATAGGGCTGGGTTGAGGGTTGAAGCCCCCACCTCCAAGCCCAAATTAATGGCTTTAAGACCATACAAACCTTCAAAGCATATGCCATTTTTCATAATTTTATAACTTTTAAGTTAATGATGTAGTTTTGATGTCCTATTCTCTTCTTCTCACTACTATTCTCTTCTCTTCTCATAAGTGTTATTTTCGTCTTCTTCTTCACAATATGAAAAATGGCAAAAAGAGTGTATTATTTTATTTTTTTGTTTTTAGTTGTTAGTGTCGTTTTTTTAGATTTAAGATTGGTGTAAAGGGTTGTGGGGATATTTTTAAACCTCCCATCTTTTTTTTAAATGTATTTTTTCTTTTTAAATTGCAATTTATATTGACTGGACTGTACTTGACGTTTCCCTTTTCAAATTGACCATCTTTAAAATACTTACATTTAAAAAGATCAAATATGGTTTGGGAATGTTTTCTACCTGTCCTCAAATGTCCTCTACAAGGAATGGGGTTAAAATATACAGAAACAAATTCCTAAAGAACATAATTATAAACAATGTTTCTTTTATTAAAAAAAACGAGATTACATAAGAAAATAACAGTTCAACAAAAAACTGTACCAAAAAAAAAATATATATATTTATACATCAAAACCCAAAACAAGACTACATCCAAAATACAATGTAATAACAACTTCCAAACACAACAATTACCTTAACTGCCACACATTTTCAGTTTCAGATACTCATATTCTTTAAACGAAACATAAGATATAAAATAATATATTGTACAAAATCTTTGAAACGCCAAGGAAGAGACTGAACAGAACTTCATCCCAATGGAGAGCTCAAGGTGAATGATTAAAAGACAAAATTATTATGAACTTGTTGCCGTGGTTGCTAGATAATGGACAGGATTACATTTGTTCCTTAATGTATTTGCCGAGGTGCCTGGCAGGCCAAAATGGCCTACAAATTGCCAGTTCTCTGGAAACAGATTTTGCAATGTTATGGTTCCTTATCATTTTGTTTCTCGTAACACAGCTGCCTTAGAAATGGCCAGGACAAGACAGATTTTGATTCACTGAATTTCAGAAAGTTACAATTTACTTGCCACAGCAAGGTACTTTGTGTGACGCCCCTGGGCAACCAGTTCCCCTGTTTTCTTCTTCCTCAAATCAACGGTAACAAAGGCAATTGTCTTGCCAACCCGGAGAACCTTGGCTTCAATTTCAATCTCCTCCTGAGTTAAAGGGAAAAAACTCAGCAATCTAAATCTGCAAAAGGTTTCTTCATCATGCAAAAAACAAAAGAAATCTGAGCCACCAAGAAAATATGTACAATGAGAATGTTGAGGAATTACCCCCAACTTTGCAGCAGCAAGATATGAGATATTGATTTCAACTGTAACACCGGATGATTTAGCTCCTGTAGTAAATATTACAGCACTACCCATGAGATCGATATATGCTGCAGTCACTCCTCCGTGAAGAAAATTCCCTATGTTCTGTGCACTCAAGTACAAAAATGGTAAGACAAGCTTCCTAGACGATTGAAGCCTTATTTTCCCAATCTAGGTAAGAAGTACAATTGTCTGTAGAATGAATTAATGTGGATATCTATGCTAATTGACCTATAAACCAGAAAATTACCTTTAAAAAATTATGCATATTGAATATCCAATTGTATTTAGAAATTCAACAATCATGCACTTTGCTAATGGCTCAAAGATCATAAATGTCACATTAATCAGATCTAGCATATAGTCAGAAAATATTGTAAGGTCGGAAACAAAAGGACCATTTTCATATTGCAAGAAACAGAAATATTCATGAAATATGGGTCAATGAATTTGACTTGAAACTACACTATTGAATCCTGATAACAATATCATAAGAAATATTCCTGTCACATTTCTTGCAGCCAGTTGCTAAGCCAAGTTTACTAGACAATTAAGGCTCCTAACCCTAATCATTGCCTTAATCTAACCCTAAGCAATACCCAAATTAGAAATGTTTCCTGTACTCTATGAATTGCAGCAGAAAACACAATAACTGTTGTTTTTCATAGACCTGCTGCAAACCCAACCTAAGACCTCCAACTAACATGCTGCTGGGCGCTCCACCACTGAGCTCCCAGCCCCTTTGCAGTCTGTGCAATGGATTGGTCTTTCAACACAAGATATCAGAAAACCCAACCTGCTCTGTCCTATAATGAGAGGAATGAATCTACTTAAAAGCAAGTGAATAAACCTCAACACCCTCTGTTCTATATGAGGGGCATGATTCTACTTAAAAGCAAGTGAATTTGTATTTGGGTATAGGATTTCAATCCCTAACCTAAATGAGATTAATGGTTCAAACCCAATCCAAGATCAAATCAATACTTGATAATAAAGATGCTGACATTGTTTTTGGGTTCTAAAAGTGAGATGAAACTTCCTTTTTCTAAGATAAGGAGGAAATAGGTATCTTACCAGGAGGCGTGGAGGGACTTTGATGGTGCAGAGAAGGCGGCCATGCTCTACATGATCGACTTGCAGACCTTGCAGAAGAAGATTATCATAGATGCCTGTCGGAAGGTCATCGATGTATGAAGGCAACATGTTAGCCACCCGTTCCAGCTGTTCTCTACCTACCTCCATACTGTTTCTGAAAAAATTCTGGTCATCTGCCATTGCTCAATATGGGTTTTTTGGATGCAACAAATCCCTTGGAAGATAGTTTTTTAGAGTTTCAGACAATGGGGTATTTTAATGCTATAAGATTTACACTATGTTGTAGATTAACATGTGAAGTTTTTTTTGAATAAACAGTGTGAAACATATTTCGTGATCTATCATTAGAATAATAAAGAGCTAAAGAAGTATTTTATCATTTTATAAACAGATTTATTGAAATCATTGTGTGCAATTTTTTGAATAAAAAATTCAGATCATAATATCTAAGTGAAAGACAAAAGAATATTTTACTATTTTTCAAAGAGATCCAGTTAAATGCCCTATGTCTTGGGAGATCCCTTTCTTTATTTTTCCCTGATAGTTAGGTAAGTATTATAGGTATGTTTTAGCTGTAAATCAATTGATTTATGATGTTTTGGTTGCTACTATTGAGATATTTTCCGAGATTCATGCCGTCCGTCATAGGTGTGCAGTGGTGCAGTCACAGTCTCTCCAGAGCATGCAAGTACAATCTGTACGGACATAATTTTTGGTTTATGACAAGATGTGGTTCTGAATTTTTGTTTGGGTCACTATACATTATTTTATTTAAATATAAATCTTTGGTATTTAAAAGTTTTTATTGGTATATTAGAATTTAATAATTTTTAGAAAATTAAGAATTTTTAATTTTATGTATGATGGAAATTGAAATTATATTTATATTGAAGAGTTGATATGTTTTTTTTAATTGTGAAGAAAGATCTAAATATAAAAAGAAAAAGAGTATAAATATTATATAATTCTTTTGTATGTTCAAATATGTACTATTATTTTAAAAATATACTTTCTAAGATTAAAAAAATTGATTTTTGGGAAACATGCACCCATCTATGCATCATGCCCCATGATGTATAAGTGTTGTTTGTTGACTCAATCATTATGTTTAAACACTGATTTTAACCAATTTGTTACAATATTTTAAAGACAATATGGTAGACTGATTAATATTATTTTAAATATGTTGAAATTGTATTATTTTTTTTAGTAAGACTATAGTTAAATATTTTCTCATTTCTTTTTATGATGTACAATTTATATTTTTATGAATTAATATTCTTTCATTAGTATATAATTTATATAAAAATATTATAATATACAATTTCAATTTAACTTTTATTTTTAAAATTTAATTTAATAGATTTATTTTAATTCATTTAAAATGTGAAATATAAAATATAAAATATAATTTAAAATATATAATATAATTAAAATATTAAACATAATATCAATGTAAAATGTAAAAATATAAATTATAATATAATGTAAAATTTAAGATTTAATGTCAAATATAAAAAAACATCATATAAAAAAATTTGATGTAAAATATAATATATAATATTAAACATAAAACTCAATTTAAATATTAAATCTAAAATCTAAAATATATATTTCAATAAAAAATATAATACAATAATATAAAATTTTAAAAAACTATTCTTTCAATATATATATGTTAATTTGTTCAATATATTTAATATTAAATATAGAGTGTAATGAAAAATAAAAATATAAAATTTGAACATAAAATAAAAGAATTTTATATAAATAAAACATAATTTAATTCAAAATAGTATAATAATATAAAGTATATAGAAAATAGAATTTAATTTAGAATATAGAATGAAATGTAGAAAATGTAGTTAATTGTGAAATATTTAATCAAATTTTTAAAGTAAAATGTAAAGTTTAATGAAGAAAAAATTATAGTGTAATATTGAATATAATATATTTCAATATTGTATAGGTTTTTATTGTAATAAATGTAGATTTATTTTAAATATAAATTCAATTTCATAAATCATTAATAATATGTAGTATAAATTTGATTATATAATTATCAAATATCAAACCATTTAAATTATGTAATTATATAAATATAATTCAAATTTGTATAGATTAATAATGTTATTATTGTTTGTAATATATTAATTATATTTTTAGGTGCATATTTAATTAATATTTCAATTGTAATATTTCTTTTAAAAATTATTTTTTTATTTAAATATTTATTAATTTGATAAGTTTATTATTTTTTAACTATTATTTTCATTAATATCTAAATTTTGATTTTGTATTTAGTTTATTCTATTTTTATTTTTAATTTAAATTTAAGTTTGAAATTTATTTTAATTATTTATGTCATTTTGTGTCAACAATCTAATGATAGTTTGTGTCTAGCATCTCATTTGATTAAGGATATGATAATTCAAATTTATATCGATATCTTCATATCTCTCTCACTCACACACACACTCCTTATTTCTCCCTCCTTGTCTCTATCTATATCTCTCTCACTCACACACACATTGACGAACATAAAAGGAAAAAACATATGATAAAGGTCGAGGAGCAATTAGAAAAATAATATGTAGAAAATAAAAATTTGTAAAGACGATATATATGAGTTGGAGAGTGGAAGATGTATGAGATCTACTAGGGTTTTCTTGTGTCTGTGGTCACTCTTGGCCCCTCTTGCGTCATATTGCGCTTTTTGCGCAAGATTTTCCTCTTTTCTTATGTGTATGACTGCATTTACTGTGGTTTTTTTTTGTTTTTATATGCCTTCAACCGACTCTAACCCATCAGTTCTTGGTGGTGTTGGCAGTTCGACAACTCTTCTCAATGGCTCCTCCTTTGAACAAACGGCCTTGAAAATTTGTTTCGAAAGTGTTTCACAAGGTAAGTCTTTTGATTCCCCAACTGATGTGGTTTTACCATTCCCTGATTTTAATTTTGCTTGTAAATGGCTTGAGCAACATACCCTTGTTGGGTACTTTGTGGGGAGGACTCCACCTGAAAGTGTTCTTAAAGAATTGGTCCACAAGGCTTGGTTCCCTTATGGGGTATGCCTTTATTGGTCCAAAATTTAACCAAGGGTTTTTTTTCTTTTCCGTTTTACAGAAGTCAGCCATGTTCAGACAATCCTGAATCATGGTCCCTAGTATGTCAAGTCTTCTCTATTGGTTTTCCAGTCATGGAGTCGGGACTTCGTTGTCTTAGATGACACCAAGTTGCAGGTCTCAGTCTGGATTGAGTTTCCAAGGTTAGCCCTGCCTTGTGTGCCTTTTTTGAGTCATATTGTGTCCTCTCTAGGGAAGGCTGTTTGTATTGATTCAGATAGGTTTTTCCAAGCCCGACCCCAAAAACAGGTCTGTGTTGAAGTAGACCTCTCACAAGATTTGAAAAACTCCATTGACATTCAAATTGGAGACTTTCAACATACCCAGAAGGTTACTTATTTTAATCTTCTGAACACGTGTTACAGATGTCAGTCTGCATGCCACAAGATCAAGGACTACCCTTTGGCAATGCCTCATACTCCTTCTCTACCACGAGAATCTGAAAAGCCCCGTCAGGAAGATAATTTTGTTGCCAAACTTGATGAGAAATGGACCACAGTTACGAATCGTAAACACAAGTCCAATGGCTCTAGGATGGTTTCCAAAGTCCTTGAGCCAACTAAAGATGTTTCAAACCCTTCGATGAAGTGGAAAGAAGATTCGTTCGAGGCTGACAATATTTTGGCATGACCCAGGTTGAAGGCTACACCTCAACTTGTTATCGTTATGATAACACAATTGAAAGCATCTCCTCTTGTGATAGGAGCTCAATGGCAGTCTCACAGTCCTTCTCTGCCATTAGGAGTATATGTGCAGGAGAAATGAAGACTTTCTTCTTTGAATTTTCAAATTGGGTTAGTTCTACCAGAATTTTTGCAGAATCGCTTCTCTACTTTGGATGAGGAGGAGTTGGACTTTAATGATATGGAGGCGTTTCATTCATGAATTTCCTCTCATGGAATGTTTGAGGTCTGATAGACCTCTTCAGGAAGTATTTTGTTAGGGATACTTTGCAGAAGTATGTTGGTATTGAAGTGCTCCGTCTCCAAGAAGTTAAAATTTCTGGTTTTTTGCTTGCTTCGTCTTGTCGTTCTATTTGGCCAGCCAACCATATGTTTTGTACTGCTCATGATGCTAGACGCGGTGGAGCTATCACCCTTTTTTCTCCATGGTGGCATGCTTGTATGGTTGACCATGGGTATGACCCCACACATCGACTCATTTGGATCCTTCTCAAAATCAATAATCACTCTTTTGGGATTATTAATGTTTATGACTCCAATGATGTTGTGAAACTCTCTTTGCTTTGGCATTGGATTGTTGACTCATTGCTAGTTGCTACTTGGTTGTTGTGTAGGAATTTCAATATGGTTAAGATGGCGTATTATAAAGATGAGACTCTACCATTCAGATGGGCAACTGGAAAATGAGAGGTATGGTTTTACATGCGTAATAAATTGGAGCTCTTTGATCCCAATATTGGTCGTCGTCATTCTCATTCCCACTGGAACACTAGGTGTAATTACAGGGTTGGCTTTGACATGATATTTAAGTGCCTTGATTATGCCATGATCTTGGCTCAATCTTTCTTCTCTTTTGATAACTCTTCACTCTCAGTTAAGTCATTAGTGGATGTAACATTGTCAGATCATTTCCCCATTTATTTTCGCATTGAATGGGAGGCAATATAGCCTCAGGCCTGCAAAACATAGTTCTTTTTGAACAAGTCTCTGCTTTGTCATCAGCCCACGTTGGCCCACATTCATAGAGTCTAGAATTTGGAGTGCAGGCCAGCTCATTATACAAACTGGATGAATTGGTGGAATGATGCTATCACTCACACGGTAATATTTTTGCACATTTATGGGTGCTAGCTAGCCATTTTTTGCTGGCAGCCATCGATGGTCTTATGAGGCTACCACAGCTAACCTATGCTTAGCTACCAAGGCTCTAGCGACTAGCCCTTTCTCCCCATCATTGCAAGTAAGAGTGGCAAAATTAAGACACAAAAAGTAAGTTGCAGACAATTATGTTGCTAGAGGTGTGCAAATCAAAGCCAAATTACAGTGGTTAAAGATTGGCGACCGTGCCTCCAAGGAGTTTTTTCTAACCCTATGTGCTAGGCACTCATCTCCTAGAATCAAAAAATATTAAAGGACTCCAAGTGCTCTCTGAGCTACCTGACATTCTTCAGGCCTTTTTTTGATATTATGAACAAGTTTTCACTGCTTAGGAATACATGCCAGAGCGACAGCAAGCCCTTCAGGGTTGTCTTGCTGTTGTGCCAAATAGGCTATCTTTAGCTCAAAAAGATTTTTGTGAGAAATTTCTCACAGTTGAAGATTTGAAGGAATTCGTTCAATCCATGGTTGATGACAAGGCCCCTGGGATTGATGGTTTCCCTTGTGAGTTTTACAAGGCCCTTTGGGACTGTGTTGGACACGATTTGCATAAGGTCTATCTTGAAGCTTCTCATTCCAAATCCCTAGGTAATATAATTAACAAAGGAAATATTAAATTCACACCTAAGCTGGAGATCCCGAGGATATTTGAAACAAGCAACCTATCACGCTCCTCAATGTCTCTTATAAAATCATCGCCAAAGCTTTGGCTTTGAAGATCCACCATCTTTTGCCTCAAATTGTGCACCCAGAGAAAACTGGTTTTATCAAGTCCAAATTTATTCTGGATAATATCATTGCTATGTGGGAAGGCATGGAATGGGCCAGACATTCAGACTAGAAAGCTATTTTTCTCAAGATAGACTTTGCTAAAGCCTATGACCGCATTGAGTGGCCTTTCATTCTAGCCATGTTGAAAGCCTTGGGGTTTGGGCCTAATTTCATTTAGGATGTCCAAATGCTTTTTTGAAATGCCTCTATTTGTATCTCCATTAATGGTCACCAATATCTTGCCTTTGGTATTTTTCGCTCCATTCGACAAGGATGTTCGCTTGCTCATTCTCTTTATGTGCTTGCTACAAAAGGATTTGGCTATATGTTGGCCAATGCGGTCTCTCAACAGCATGTCAAAGGCATTACCCTGCCTAACTCCTAAGCTCAACTTGTCAATGGTCATTTTGTTGACGATTCTTTCCTCACCCTTCTAGAGGAAGAAAACAATATTAAGGTGGCCCTTGCTTGTCTCAATATTTTTTGTCTTGTGTTTGGCTTCGCTATTCAATTACATAAAAATTTGTGCTACAAGCAATTTGTTTTGCCCATTCCTCATTGGCTTCAGCTAGTACGGTTGGAAATGGATTAGGCCAGGGGAAATCTTTCAGTTTTTGGGCATCCCCTTCGCCTTCTAGGCTTTTCCAGCTGTTTTGTGGCAAGTTGTGTTGGACTAATCGCCAACATCTCCCTTCGGGTTCACGACATGGTTTAACCGCCTCCCGTGGATCTTAATTGAAGCTTGTATCGAGCATTAACAGGTCGATCTTTTGGTGCAACGACAAGGCCAACAATTGGTATCAGATTCAGTCACAGGTTCGAACCCTTCGGTTGACGCTAAGGGGGGATTGTTGGACTAACTACTAGCATCTCCCTTCAAGTTTGTGATATGGTTTAACCACCTCCCGTGGATCATAACTGAAGCTTGTATCATACATTAACAAGTCGATCTTTTGGTACAACGATAACGCCAACAAGCTGTTCTCTCTAGGATTGAGAAAAATCTAGCCTATTGGATTACCAAGCCTCTCTCTCTGGTAGGGAAATTCCAAGTGTGCTTTAAGATTTTGGTGGCTACTCATGTTTATTACTCCTCTTGTTGGGCCCCTTCGAAAGTTGCCTATGCCAAGCTTGAAAAGCTACTTTGAGACATTCTTTGGGCCTCTACGGAGTCCCATAGAGGGTTTCACCGTGTTGCTTGGGAGTTCTACTGCCTTCCTAGAGATTCTAAAGGGCTTGGTCTGCTCTCCACTCAATGACAAGGGACTTCCTTGTGTGTGAAATGGATAATTAGAGCCCTTACTAGAGATGAAGCCTAGAAAATTCTCCTCAGGAATTGCATTCAATCTAGCTTTCTTGTTCACAGGCCCGCTTGGAAGGGGATTGACTTTCAAATCCTTTTGATCTTGAAGGAACCAGTCCAAATTGTGGGTACTTTTGTGGCCAAGATCATTTGGAGAGCTTGGGAGGCGGTTAAGCCTTGGCTAGACTAGGCCAACTCTGGTTTCCATGATGGGCTTTTGCTCAATCAACAAAATGGTTGGTGGTCACCTCTCTTTGCTAGTAATGGTCAACCTTTGGACAAGTCGCCTTAGCTTAAGGCACTAAGGTTCCACGAGAAAGGAAATCAAACTTTGTAGCATGTATTTCACATATCCACTATGCACATTATGTCATGGGAAGATTTTCATGTTCTCTACAGACTTCAAAACCAAGATCGTGATACTTATGATGGTTTGGTGAATGCTATTCCTGTAGATATTCTTCATAAGGTGGGAATTCATGGGTCCAAGCCTTGGTGGAAGGATTGGAAGTGGTACCCAGACACCCATTTCAAGAATTACAAGCCTAGGCTTGGTTGTATGTGGCTTTCACTGTATTTTCCAATGATTGGCAGTCTTAACCAAAGATAGATTCTTCAATCCCCTGCTCATGTCTGGAGAAAAAAATTCTCTGCCACTTGGTTCACAAGTGTTAAGTCTAAGCTCACCCACTTTGCTTGGTGTATTCTTTTCCAAGGCTTGCCTATGGGGTCTCGACTTGTTCACTTGGGGGTCTAGGACCCTCGATGTCCTTTTTGTGGGCAAGGTGAGTCTTTTAAGCATCTCTTTTGGTTTTATACCAGAGCTCAGCATTTTTGGACTTGGATTCATGACTTCTTTTGACCCTTCAGACCGAAGCCCTTCTCCTGGCATATGGTTTTGCTAGGAGATTCGCCTAGACTTCATGCTAAGTATACCCAACTTTGACACACTTTCAGAGAGAAAATCCTCTTTAGTATTTAGAAAGATAGAAATGCCTGCATATTGGCTAAAACTCAAATGGATAAAAATATTCCTTTGTATTCTAAAGCTATTATTGTCTCGAATGTGCTCTTGTAGATTCAAGTTCAAGCCAACAAGGTTGCACTTGAAGTGGCTCACCTTCAGATGCTTTTGGACCATTGGGGCAATGCCTCATGTACTGTGTCTTGGGTGCTCGCTTCGCCTACTCCCTCACACAGTCGGTTGCCCTCTCAGGGCCAACAACAGAGTGGCTCTACTCACCCTTGCTCTCAGCCTCCTCTTTGGCGTGGTTTCTGTAGACACCTAAAATTGACCTAGACCTGTGAACTCAATTTTCTCCATAATTCTTCTAAAACAAAATTAAAATATGTCCTCCTATCCGAATTCAACTATTAATTAAATAATTCTTAATTATTTAATTAATTCATATCTTTTATTCTTCCTGACTATTTAAATAAATAAATTACATTTATTTTATTTAAATACGCCACTAATGTCTAATGTCCTCTTTAATTAAATAAATCAATAAAAGTTATTTAATTAATTCATTATTTCCTCTTTATTATTTAAATAAATAAATTTTATTTATTTATTTAAATACGTCCTTAGTACTAAATATCCTCTCTTAATTAAATAAATCCTCCATAATTTATTTAATTATTGGTCCACTTATTCCACAATTAAATAATTAAAATTCATTATATAATTGTCCCATTTAATTCTCTTCCAAATTTAAATAAAAATAATTCATTTAAATTTCCCTCTTTCCAAGTAAATAATTTTAAATTATTATTTACTATCACTTGACCCCACCTTTTTTGTATTAAATTAATTTTTAATTCAAAATAGTATTTCCCTCCATAAATCAAATAATTTATAATATTATTTGATTTTCTAAGTCCCTCTTTTTATGTGTCAATCTTATCTCCCTGTCACATTCATTCTTATCCCTTGATTTTATTTTCTTAAATCAAATCTTGTTCACTCATTTTGAATTCGCCCTAATATTGCCCTAACCCTAATTGTGGGTTGTCATATTGAATCTTGTCCATTGATTCTAGGGCATTTGTCAATCTTCAATCTTGGTCCTCCATCCAAAATTTCATTTTTTTTTATAAAAAGGCAATTTTGCTCTCATTTTACCATCTCTTAACTTCATCTCTTAATCTCGCAAGCTTTTGGCATACTTCTTGTCATTTTGCTAACCTTGTCATTTTGCAGATTTTGTATTGCATGTAGAGCTTAGTTTTTACTTGCATTTCATTCAAATCCTTCAACATTTGCTTTAGTCTAGGCATAGTCATTGCTGCTCACACACAATCTAAGGGCACATATCACATTGTAGCAAATAGAGAAGGTGTAATGGAGGTCAATCATGGAGGTTGAAGAATTTTGGTAAACTCTTTCCTTTTGTTTTCATGTTTTCTCCTATGTGCTTCATTATTTACTTTGGGTTTGATTTTATTATGATCTAATAATGCTAACCTAATATTTTCCTTAGTTACATTGGTGAACTCGACAATCATTTTTTGTAGTTTTCATACGAATTTGTTTTGGCTTTTTTGCAAGTATAGGTATGAAACGATGCAATTGCAGCTTTTTGAGACGCAAACATTTTGTCGCAACACAATAGCTTTCAGAAACGACACATTTGCTTTGTCAAGCCGTATTTTTCGAGCTGAATGACGCATATGACCTGTTGAACCACATTTGCATGCCCGAGCGACACATTTGATTTTTGAGATGCATTTTCTTTGCATAGCGATGCATGTGCTTGCTACATTTCCAACTTTCGGTCTTAAGACGCATCTGCTCTGTTGTGACACATTCGCTTGGTATACTTTTGCTTTCGAGTTTTGCTATATTTTCCAGATTTCATTTTCTACATTGTAGGTTAGGGGTTTTTTTGGTTACTAATCTGTTTGTTACAACATGTGGCAAGCTGGAAAAGGAGTCTAACCCTTGTTTGTTTGTGTTTTTATTTATTTCACAATCCTAATCAAACAAATAACTCTACAACTTTGCATTCACATTTCATGGGTTAAAATGAACATGCATGAACATTCATGGGATTAGAAAGAACACAATCTTTCATTACAACTCATGAGGCTTAAAATGAACTTGCATTCTCATGACATTGGCTTAAAATAAACATTGTTTGTCTCACATTACAAATTGGGTTTAAAATGAACAAGTGTCTTGTGTATCTTGTGGTATAGTGATATCCTCTTAAGTGTTCATGCAATTCTCTTGCGCTTTGTGTGATCTTCATAAACAAAAAAATTGAGATTGTTACTTTACCACCCCTCACATTTCAATTTGGGTTTTAAAAATGAACAAATCTTGCTAGTGTGAGTTAAGTATATCGCGTGTGTTTTCTCTTTGTTAATGCAAACAAATATTGATCAAACTATGGATGTCCTTATTCACTTTTGTTTTATCTTTAGAGGGCTTTTCTAGTGAGAAAAATTAACCACCCCAGGGAATGACCCAACCGGCAACATGCTAAAGCCAAGTGACTTCCAATCAGTATATAAGTGTGGGTACTTGAGGAAAGTTCAAGTATCACGAGGATTGTTTCGACAAGAAGGGAAACAATGGTCTCTTGTCATATGGATGATCCCCCACGAACGAAATTCCTATACCAGAACCTTTGTTATAGTAAGCCAAAAACCTTTATCTATTCTTTGGTGCAACAACGGTCCTTGCCAAGGCATCCACATTCTCGCAATTCTTAGTAGAGGTGAAAATCTTGTCATGGGAGATTTATGGGAGCTTGAAGCTTGGTTGAATTGAGAAGTGAGTGCAATGTAAGGGGGAGCATGTGTGGACAAGCTTCTAAATCACCCACTAAGAATAAGTGTGGTTGGAGTAAAATCCGCATGGAATCTAGCGAATATAGTCCTTGTAAACCATATGATTGTGTGTGTCTTCTATGTGCTTATTTTCACAACTTTCAAAGACAATGTGTTTGCCAAGTGTATTTTAGACCAAATGAACAATTAAACAACTTTTCCAGATCTAAACAAAAACACCTTCAAACTGAAACAATCTTCAAAATCTTCCCAAATTTCCAAGAAACCAGACTTTGCAATGCATCTGCAACACACTTGACATTTTGGACTACAATTGCTTCTTTTTGCAACACAATTGCTCTAATAAGTCGTATTTGCTATCAAAAACGCTACATTTGACTATATCGCAACACATTTTCTTTCTAGAATACCACACTTGATTGGTTGAGCCGCATTTATTATTTGAAACATTGTACTTGCTTAAACTATGATGCATTTGATATTCTAAAACACATTTGACACCTGAAACAACATAATTGCTTGTCATAGAAAACTCAATCCAAACCCGAGACCAAACATTGTCAACGCATTTGCTCTGTCGCAATGCAGTCGCTCCCTAGAACAATGCATATGATTTCTTGAGCTGTAATTGCTTCTCTAAACAACACATCTGATTTATTGAGACACAATTTCCTATCATTTGGAAAGTCACTATCACTGTCCAAAATTTGAGACCAAGCATTGTCAAACTATTTCCAGACATCTTTTTCTAGTGGCCTCTGATCAAAACCAGAATAAGACTTGCTCAAATCTTCCTTTCTTGCATATTTTAGTTTGAATTTTACCATAGGGTCCATCTTTTCAAATAGCTAGTTGCATTTTAGAAGCCATAATTTTTAGCATCAATCAGTTCTTAGGTCCTCATTTTTTGCAAACTTTAGAAGAGGAAAACTTGTCATACTTTGTCAAATCTTTGCCTTCAAAATTATGTTGTCATTGGACTTAATTAAAATCAATCCTCTAGTCTTTGTCCCTTTGGTGAGCTATTTCCAACTCATTAGTCTAGTGTGGAAACCTCACTTTGACATTTAGTCCTCCAAACCAAGTCCTTTGACAATCGAAATTGGGACATTGGCCATACTTTGAATGGTCAAGTGCACCTTTCCTTAAGTCTACCAATATTGAGTGCATCATAGGAATCCTTGCATTTGCATTAGAACACCTTTGGTATCCCTCATTTTAGTCCTCATTGGTCCCCTTGCATTTGACATTTCCCTTTGGACAACATTAGCATTTGCAAAAATACCAAAAACATAGTCTTAGTCTTATACCATCCACCATCATGTCTTCAATGGCCCTTGATATGCTTGCAATTAATATTGGCATGCTTGCTAGTCAAATTTAATACCAATTAATCCATAACGGTCAAACCCAACAAGCCATGGACTTCAAAATACAATACCAACAAACCTCAAACTATGGTCAATCACCCACATAACCTTCCTACCAATAATACATAACTCCTATTCCTCCATCCACTTATCCCTCTTACCAACAATCCATAAGTCCTAGTCCTCCACCCATCTACCCTCACTATCAAGAGTCCTTTAACACAAATCTTACCATTAGTCCACAAGAAACATCCACCTACTGTAGTTATCCTAACCTTGACAAGGGAAATCAACCATCCACTAGTCCTTTCCAAGTCTCCACATCCTATCCTAGTCCTTCATCCACCAACACTTTCCAAGCCCCCACATCCTACTCTAGTCCATTATTTCTCAATCTAGTCCAAGTCTCCATGTCCAATCCAATTCAACCACCCATTAACACCTTACAAGCATCCATGTCTTATCCTAGTCCTCAATCCATTAATCCCTTCCAAGTCTGCACATATTATCATATTCTTTCATCCACTAATCCTTTCCGAGCTACTCCATCCCAACACACATCTAGCCATGAAATTTTTATCCTTGTCCAAAGTCACATTCCATTGTCTAACTCTGAGGACATATGTCAAGATGAAAACCCAAAGCATGACACCATAAACCCCCCTTCATGCCAAGATTGAATTTGTCCATCCCGTGACCCCATCCTTAAGTCCATTCAAGAAGTCCTCCTAGACAATCATGACATACAAAATACACCCATCCTTGGTCAAAATTTTATTCACAAACATGTTATCCAAGATGAACCTATCCTCGGTCAAGATCCTATTTCCACTCAAAACAAACCCATCTTTGATCAAGACACTTCTATTGATCAAGAAATCCAAAACGATCCACTTCTTGACCTTTATACCACTCATGATCAAACACTTGAAGACAACTCTGCCCAAACTCTGAATATTGACACTTCCCAACATGAGACACTTGCCTCCACAAGATACATAGATGATCTCCTATCAGAACAACAATCTACCATTCTAGACATATTTGAAAATGATCAAGCTATAACTGAATTTAGTGGGTTCTATGACAATGACCATGAAGATGGTTTCAACATCGAATTGGAAGCACCGATAGAATCATCTGAAGCCGATATGTCAAAAAATTAGACCACATATGTTAATCAAGACTCCAACCAACATGTCAATGAAGCATCCTATCAACTAGGATCATCTACTTTTGTCAGAGCAGGCTTTCTTACAAATGAGAATATTCCAAGTAACAATGTCCACATACACAAGGATAGGTTAGCATCTTGATTCCAACATAACAAGTACCCCATCGTGAACATAATCTGTCAGAACATGCATTATCAAGGCAAAGGACTAGGCATACATGAGCAAGGAATTCTAGAACCCGTACAACTTTAGGAAAAATTATAGACGTCAAGGTCTTGGCTATTCCTCAACCGAAAAATCTAATGGTGTTAGGGATACATCTTCAATATTGGGGGCAACTTTATCTAATACAAATTTCAAAATGGATGTCATGAGTCGTCCTTGTCATAAAATTGTTGCCAACACTTCGTCCATTCACACCATAATCTGTCATTCCAACATGAGTAAACCTTCCCTTTGGAACCAACAAAAATAAAATTCTTACAAATATAAAGCTCAAAACCATATGTCAAAGGCCATGGAATCAGAAAAAAATTCAAGTGGATGATTGAAGTTAAAATGGATCCCAAAGAAAAATGGATCTAGTCAAGAAAAGAATGAATCAAGCAAATAAAATATTTCAAAAGTAGAAGTCAATAAAATTGTGGAGCCACAAGACAAGAGGACTCCCACATATAATAAATTTCCACCTCCTTCAAAATGGTCATCAAGCAAGACATATAAAAATGTTGGTTCCAAACACTATCTTAATCAAAATTCCAAACTCCGCCATCCAACACCTAAAGTTTGGAAGATAAAAATTTCTACATCCAAACATCCAAAAAATCCTTCCACGTCTACCATCATTTGTCATAACCCTATATATTGCTTAAAGTCTAAAAATACCATGTCACAAATCTGTCGCATCTTGGCAACAACTCTTTATCATAAGGACCCTCATGGCACTCTATCGCGATGTACATATTTTGATAAGGCCAACTCCAGTATCAAAAAGGATCACAATGACATCAATTAGCTGTATGCAAGTGCTATGATCCTAACACATAAACTACTTCATAAAGGTCATTATTGCCACGTCATGACACCAATCTCTACATCAACATCATCAATGGATTCAACACAGTCAGTGGTCATCTAAGGCATCAAGGTTACACAAACATATCAAAAATACGAAAAAAAAAATTAATAAAAAGAATCATCACCTTGATGAAAACCTAGCAAACATGCATCATGGTGACATCAAAAAAATCAAAAAGTCGAGAAAATAGTAAAGAGAATTTTTTTGTCCAATAGTGAAAACCATTCTTATGGCACTTTGGATAAGTACCATGATGAAAACCTGGCAAACAAACGTCATGTGTAAAAATAAAGTATCTATGTGGAACATTACACTTGGGGGCAAGTCGTCTCATCTTCCATACCCTTCCAACGACATTTACTTATGCCATTCCATCTATCCATCTAAGCCTTGGTATTTCCATCCATTGATCTTGACAATGATTGAGGTACAAACATAAGTCATGCTTTGGGAAAACTCTTGACATGTCTATCCTATGGTCATATACTATTTATGCAACATCATGTCATTGCCTTCATAGCCTCATTATCTCTATGCGACATAGTCCTTGAAGATCACATGACAATTCCTCTAGTCTCATGTCTCCCATCGCTACCCATCATCCTTCCATATCAGTCGCCTATCTCATTTTCCCTTGTCAATGGTCTAAAGATCATCCATCATCCCATCTAGTCCTAACGAAGTCCTTCCAAATGCAACATATAATTTTGATATGCAACTCGACGCATCATCCAATAGGCCTTAGCTTTGTTCCTAGCCCTACTGCAAACCTTGATCCTTTAGTCGCATAATCGTCATCTTCACGTTGTTTCAGGATGTGTCCTTCCCACGTCAAACAATGTCATCATCATCACCATCACCTGTCAATTGGTATTCAACTTGACTAGAGGCAAGATCATGGTTGTCCTGGGATTCTTGTGCATGTGTGCTCACTTACTTGTAGGCACATTCACATGTATTTGTCACGATCCTCATAAAACATCAAAAATCATAAAAATCATGAAAATATCCTAAAAAAGCCATAAAAATCATAAAATGTCTTATAAAAAATCCAAAATAATTATAACATTTCACAAAAATCCAAAAAAATTGAAACATGTCAAAAACACAAAAAACATCCAAATAACACTCAAAAATCCCAAAACAGAGTCAAGTCCTTTGTGTTAGTTGTGTCAATCTTTTTCATTGTTGAATTACGTTGTCTCTGACGCATTTTCTATGTAGGCAAGGTCATCATTTGATGTATCCCCGAGGCCGCATTAGGTTAGTCCTTTAGGATTTGTCATGTCAATCAAATAAGTCATACATTGTCATAAAATGCACACACAGTCGTCAAAACATCAAGACAAGTCACACATCAACAAGATAGAAAGTCAACAACGTCACTCAATCAAATCAAACATATTATCAAAATTGTCAAAATTGAAAAAATAGTCAAATAGCCAAATCGTCAAAATGGTCAAACATATGTCTTATACAGGATGTGTCTTTCCTGAAACCAAACATATGTCTTATACATGATGTGTCCTTCCTGAAACCAAACATTGTCATTTAGTCAAACTATCGTCATTCGCCTTATAAAGGATGTGTCTTTCCTGAAACCAAGCTTCGTCAATTGCATAACCCTCAAACAAATCAAATTTTGGCAATCACTCTTACTGGTTGTTGACATTGTGGCTTGTTTTGTCTTATCTTTCTTTTGAATTTGTCTTTAATTCATGTTACTAGCTCTCTTGAGGATTTCCCATGAAGGATTTAAAGGAGCAAGGATGTCTCATGGCTCTTTTCTTTGACTGCTATTTGTGGATTGTCTTGACAAAAATACTGGGGCAACTTGGCCCTTAGTATGAGTTAGGACATTCTTTGTCTGTGACTGTCTGCTTTGCAAGTGGATGACCTTGCACACCTTGGTCTATTTCATACCCTGGTGTTTGTTGTTCATGTGTGTCATTTTAACCGCCAAATGATGATTCCAGCAACACCTATTAGTACTTTAGCAAATATTTAATGTGTCCTTCCCCATATTAACATCCATGCCTTCTGACCTAACGTTTCTTCTATTCCTTCATTCTCTAGTCTTCTCATCCATTTCGAGAGCACACTTGTGTTCTCTGAACCCGCATGTCCTCTCGAGGGGGCATACCACTACCTCCTCGTCATCCTTCCTCTCCTCACTTTCACACTGGGGCATATTTTGACTTATTTTTCTTTGTCATAATGCTATAAACTACATTATGACAAAGAGGGTCAAAATGTAGACACATAAAAATGTCCTAGACCTGCTAATACCATTTTCTAATGTCATAAGTCTTCTATTGATTAAATAATTATTATTTTTAATTAATTCATTGCTATCTTCTATTTTCTCTTTAATTAATTACATAAATTTTATTTATTTAATACGTCACTAATATCCTTGTCTTCTATAATTAAATAAATTATATTTATTTAATTATTTATCATCTTGCCACTATAATTAAATAGTTATTTTAATTATTTAATTATTCATTTATCCTCTTCTTCCACAATTAAAAAAATTCTATTTATTTAATTGCTTATTAATTTGTCATCTTCTTCCTATTTTGAATTAAATTATTATTTAAATCAAAAATCATCTTGTCACATGTCCCACTTTTGAATTAAATTAATTTTTAATTCAAAAGGCCAACTCAGCCTCTTAAATCAAATAATTTTTATTTATTATTTACTTTCAGCGCTCTTTCCATAATCAACTTTCTTTCTAGTTTTAAATAAAATCATTTTATTTAAAATTATTCGCTTTCTACAACTTTCCTTCTAGTTTAAAAAAAAATCTTTTATTTAAAATTGTTCCACTTTCTAATTTTCCTCCAAGTAAATAATTTAAATTAATTATTTACTATCACATGGCCTCACCTTTTTTGAATTAAATTGATTTTTAATTCAAAAATCTAACTCAACCTCTTGTGGGGATTAATTTTAAATTTCTATTTTAATTCTGCACTTGCCTCTTTTTATGTGCACAATATCTTTTTGTCACATGATTTTTCGTCCATTGTCAAATCTTAGCATGTCATTTCAAATTTTAACCTAATGTTGCCCTAACCCTAATTGTGGGTTGTCACATTTAATTCCAACCATTGATCTTAGGGCATCTCTCATCTTTCAATCTTGGCCTTTTATCTAAAATTGAATTTTCTATAAAAAGGCAATTTTCATCTCATTTTGACCATTACTTCTTCTTCATATCTACATTTCATATCTCTTAATCTAGACTTGGCATCTCTCATTATCTACATCTTAGCATCTTGCATCTTACACATCTTGAGTTCATGCCTTTAGTCTAACATTGTCTTTTGCAGGTTTTCTATTGCATGTAGGCTTAGTTTTACTTGCATTTTCATGGAATCCTTCAATATTTGCTAGGTCATGTCATAGGTATACTTTGCTCACACAAAATTTGAGGGCAAACAACACAATTTCAACAAATGTAGAAGGTGTACTGAAGGTGATTAATGGAGGTTGAAGACATTTGGTGAGATCTTTCTTTATTTTCATGCTTTCTAACTCCTTTGTGTTTCATTGCTTACTTGGGTTTTGGTGTGGATCATACACCACCCACTCTCCTCTGATCGAAATATGTAAGATCTGATACACATCCTCCAAGGTAATAGTGGCCTCCCTCATTAGCAGGTGGAAGGAACAGGTCTCTGAGTGCCATCTCTCACAGAGTGTTGTCAACAACCTCCTATTAGCCCGGATAATGGGCATATAGGTGACGTAATACAACCCCAGTCTCATCAGTCACCTCTGCTCTCAGTCTGTCAGCTGGTCCCGAAACACGTATGTCAATGGTTTGAACTCCCGTGTGTAGATCGATGGTAATTGTTTCTGCACATGCAAAAACGGGTATTAAATACATTATTACCATCTATCTAACTAAGCATAAGCAAAAATTCAGCCTAAAACCAAGTCAACTCTAGTCAACCTTGGTCAAAGTCAAATGTGTCGTGTTGACTTCATTTGCATCATGGTTTGGTGTTTGCATTGTTTCGTATGACAGTTGCGTCTCACTATGGCACTTGCGTGGTTTTGTCTCACATATGCGACATTCTCACTCAGTTGCGTCGCTCCATAATCAAATGCGTCATTTCACAACAAATGTGTCACTTGGCCTCATGCATGCGTTGCAATCTTGTAAATGTGTCGCAATAGTTGCCATTTGTGCTGTGAAATTGTCAATGCGTTGCAATATTTGGAAAATGTGTTACACAGTGTTGGGAACCTAACAAGACCGTTGTGTTTGTGTCACGACACATCAAATGCATCGAACACAACTACAAATGTAACTAACGTGAACACATATGCGTTGTGGCGCATTCAACGACCTTTCTAAAACCCTAAAAAGGCATGAAAAACGATAAAATGACAAAGTGGGTATGAGGTATATATCGTGGGGTCCACGCCCTCTAGCTGCTTGAAGGTCCTGACGATGTATCCGCAATGCTCGGTCACAGGAATCACCATCTTTGTGCGTGGTCTCCTTACTTTGGGCTCTCTAAATTTGCAAGTGTGAGTGAAAATGAATTGACTTTTAGGATGATCCCACAATACTGGTTTACAATTTTTGGGCACACTGGACACCGAACTAATTTTTTTTAACTAAATCTTCACTTTCGGGATCCTATAGCGGCTAAACCGTGAGGAATTTGAAGATGATGTAAACTAGTGATTTGTGATGTTTTGTCTATAGATTCTAAATATATTTTTTCATTTTATTTGGAATCAGATTGCACTTATTTTTCCATCTCCTTCGAAAACTAGTTGTTTTAACAACATTTTTAAGGAGTTATGCTCACCGTATACAACATAATTTTTTTTGTATGACGATAAAATTTTAATTTTTTCAAATTTAGATTTGTAACTACGATATCTAGCACTTTCATTTGGTTTTATAGTGTTTTATTGAATATTTTTTTCTTAATCAAGTTTCGAAGTCAAACCAATTACAATTCAAACATAGGTGGACTGTATACATCATAAATTTTTCTGTATGTATTGAAATTCAAATTTTTTTTTAATGGATCAAGGACATCAATACCCAGCTTGAACATATTTTTCAAAATTTTATTTTGATAATCTGCTATTTTTCCACATGTGCAGAACATAGAGCTTGATTTTCAGTGAAAAACCTATGTTTAATAAAACTAAAAAAACACATACATAATAAAACCAAAACATATTAAAATTATATTCGTTGGATAACTCGTTCCGAGGACTACCATATTCCAATTGGGTCTATGAAATTTCCTCCATTTTCATCCTCAACCAAGAGTTCGCTCGAACCCCCCAAAACGATTTTTTTTAATGGGTCATTTTTTTGGAAGTTTTCCTTCCTCACTTGAATTATAAGCCACTTTTGTGGGTTCATCCTTTACCCATTTTCAACCTATTTATAGGGTCAAAAGTGGGATTTTCTTCAAAATTTATTAATGGAGGCTCTCTTGACCGACTTTGACCAAGCTTTTCACTGCCTTAATGTCATCCGATTTCGAAACTGCTCCCACCATTGATTTTCTCGCCATCAAATTAGCTTGTCGAGACACTTTGTACCTTCGTTGGGGAATGGTCCTAATTTGTTTTATTTACCATAATGCAATAAACTACATTATGACAAAGAGGGGCAAAATGTAGACACCTAAAATTGACCTAGACCTGCGAACTCAATTTTCTCCATAATTCTTCTAAAACACAATTAAAATATGTCTTATTTGAATTCAAATATTATTTAAATAATTCTTAATTATTTAATTAATTCATATCTTTTAATCTTCCTGACTATTCAAATAAATAAATTACATTTATTTTATTTAAATACTCCACTAATGTCTAATGTCTTCTTTTATTTAATTAATCAATTATTTCCTCTTGATTATTTAAATAAATAAATTTTAGCTATTTAAATAAGTCCATAATACTAAATATCTTTTCTTAATTAAATAAATCCTCCATAATTTATTTAATTATTGGTCCCCTTCTTCCACAATTAAATAATTAAAATTAATTATTTAATTGTCCCATTTAATTCTCTTCCAAATTTAAATAAAAATCATTTATTTAAATTTCCCTCTTTCCAAGTAAATAATTTTAAATTATTATTTACTGTCACTTGACCCCACCTTTTTTGAATTAAATTAATTTTTAATTCAAAATAGTATTTCCCTCCATAAATCAAGTAATTTCTAATATTATTTGATTTTCTAAATCCCTCTTTTTCTGTGCCAATCTTATCTCCTTGTCACATGCATTCTTATCCCTTGATTTGATTTTCTTAAATCAAATCTTGTTCACTCATTTTGAATTCACCCTAATGTTTCCCTAACCCTAATTGTGAGTTGTCATATTGAATCTTGTCCATTGATTCTAGGGCATTTGTCAATCTTCAATCTTGACCCTCTATCCAAAATTGCATTTTAAATTTGAACTTTGAATGTTAAATGGGCACTCCGACATATAAAAATTAGCCCTCGATAGAATATGGGGACCCATATGCCCATGGGCATATGGGTCTTGACCCTATTCTTCAGGACATAATGTATCAGAGGCAAAATGTTAATTTCTTGCATTTGCTCAATGCTTGCAATCTCTCAGAAAATGGTAAAAACAAGCCTTGGGATGTATAATTTAAGAAATTAGGTGCTCAATTAGGTCCAATAAATTAAGGGGACAAAACATAGTATGAAATTGTTAAGGGTGAAATTTTTTGACACTACAATCCTAAATAATATTAACATTTTTATTTACTTGAAATGGTGTGTTGAATTTTTTTGACTGGGGATAACACTAAGCATTGATGGTTGACTTCCATAAATTGTATATGTTATTCATTTTATTAAATATATAAAAGTGGTTAAAATTAGGAACAAATCAATATTCCATTTATTGAATGAACACATTTATTATAGTTAAAAAATTACCATCTATAATTTATATTCCATCTATTGTTGTTTGGTTTAGATCAATAAAGAAGGAAATCAACGTTGTCGGGTATTCTCTTTATCACTTGAAGCTATAATGACATACTATTAAAATGTGAAATAAGAAAAATAATTATTACTATGTAAAATGCTAAAATTATTTTGAATTTAAAGTATACTCACTGTGTTTTTGTCTGATAATAACCATTTCTTCTTGTATTGTTATGCTTGAATAATTGAATATATTTTTCTTTCTTTTGTTTTCTACCACTTACATAGGGGATCTAAAATTCTCCATGCTCCTCAACTCTTTCATTCAAGTCTTGATGAATGAAATTACCTTTTTGATTAATAGAATGGTGTTTGCGTATTTTTCTTGGACTAAACTATGGTGATATTCATCTCATAAGAATGTTCTCTGAGTCAAGGATCAATGCAAATTTAGAAGCGGAAGCAAGAGATGTATGAAGATCTTTTCTAAATATTTCAACACATTGACTAAAAATAAGTTTTTCATCTATTCTGCTTGGTAAATTTTGGAGTAGTGAATTTAAATAATCAATGAAATTATGGAAGTTATTATTGGAAGCATCTTATGATTTCCATCCATCTATAATAGAAATAGCAATGATCAAGTCAAAAAATATTTAAAAAACTAATAATATTTCATTAATAAAATAGTGATATTGAAAATTTTCAATTCTTTGGTCTTCACCAATGACAACACCAATCACATCTTGATGTTCTAATGGAATGTGACCATCTATAATTGGAATAAGAATTAATTAATTTTAAGAACCATAAAAATTAATAAATATTTTATTATAAAGATTAAATCAATATTACCAGTGGTATTATTCTCATGACTAAAAGTCCATTTGACATAATCATCTTCATCATTAACCAATGGAGTAGCACCATATGTAATTCAATAAGATTACTTTAGTTAGTGATGTAGTACAAGGATGGGGGTCTTTTTAGGCAACCCATCCAAGCAACCATACTACCACATAAACTCTCATACCGCAATTTTGAAAGTATATGCAATTGAAAATTTAATGGAACAAATTCAAATTTTAACAATTATTCTTCAAACAACACATTGTGCAAATCAAATCTTCCTTTAAATTGAAAACTCCATTATTAAATTTATTTTTCCAGCAATACAAAATAAACTAATTCAAATCAACTTCAAACACTTACAATTTCACCTCAGAACCCATTGCAACACTCATCTTGTTGTTGGTATCTTCGTCTATAATTTATTCTTGCAACTTCATTGTCGAAATCCTTCATCCAATTTTCTTATTCTCAACTCTTGGGCATTGAAATTCCTCTTTTTTGGAGCTACAAATTAATAATTTAAATCACTCTAATATGGCCTTTAAAACCTCCTACAACCCACTACCTATATTCTAGAAAAAGATGCATGTATGAATGTAACTCCTTGTTGCATGTAACCTCTCTTGCAACAAGTCTAGTGCCCAATTAATTTTCCAACTACACATAGGTGTTATAATTCTCTTTCATACCATTATTTAATATCCAAAAATTCAATTTTCCAACTTGGGCATTTGGTTTTAATTTTTACATATTTTTGGCTTTCTTAGCACGTTAAATGTGCACCATACAATTAACCAAATTACAAATTTTGAGCTGATAAATAAAATAATAGTTACATTAATTTGCCCCATTTTCACCTAAAAATAACATTAAAACATTAAAATACTCAACCAATTTAATAAATAAAATTTACCATGCTTCAAGAGTGCCCAATCCAGGTGCCCAAAAATTGCTTGCAGCTAGAAATCACATAGAAAACAACAAAATAAAATAAAATATTTTTGACGATGCAGGATTGTTTGACACCCCTAAATGCTCCTAATCAAACACCCAGGGTAAGTGAAATTTTCCATGAGTTGAAACTCGTGAACATTTGAAAATCATGCGCTTCCCTTTACTCCATCCTTCTTCCTTATCCACTCGTTTCTCCTTCTTCATCTTTCTCCAAAACTTCCTATCTCTTCTTTCATCTTTCCTCTCTTTCTTCCCCTCATGAAATTCAACTTGCTATACCATTGTTCATCTTTCCATCCCACTTTATCATTCTCAGTACCTATACACAAATCAACATTAAAAAACTCATGGAAATCAATTAATTTTATCTACACATCCTTTTCACCTATTTCTCCTTCATCCTTTTCTTCTTTGTCAACAAAATTCATCATACCTTGTTGTATTTCAACTTGTAACCTATCATTGTTGCACCTTAACATCTCTCTTTCTTCACTCCCTTTTACCATTTCACCCTCACAAAAATTAGCTTCATTAATAACATTCACAAAATTTGATAAATCAACAACTACCTCTATTTTCTTCTCCTTGCTCACTACTGCAACTTTTTCTCCTTCAAAGAGGCACATATCAACTACAACCTCTTTCTTTTCATCATTTTCTTCTATTGGCACATATCAACTATGACCTCTTTCTTTTCATCATTTTCTTCTATCGTTTCTCCCTCAAATAATTTTTCTAATTTCCTCATCTCTTCTTTCAACTAGAGACTACCTCTTCTTTATTAATCTCTTTGTCAAATCTAGGACTATCAAAGTCTATTTTCTAAATTGCTACAATTTCATCTTTTTTTTGCATGTAAATAATCATTAAGATAATTAAATGGTACCTCTTTTTCTGTTATTGTATCCTTCTTCTTTTCACCATTTTCTTTGTCTTTGTCAAATCCTACAAACAAAATATCTTCAGATAAAATAAAATCTTTAAAATTACCATTAATTTTATGGTCCATATGACCATTTTCTCCTCTTTCTTTCTCCTTTTTTTCTTTATTCTTCTCTTATTTTCTTACTTTATTTCAACTACTACCATGTGGGGTGCTCCCACATGTTTTTCTTTCCATGCCCTTTCCATCACAGGGTTGCAACACTACACTTTCTCATTCTTCTTTTTGTTGTCCTCTTTGCTAAACCTCTATTTTTTCTTTTTCTTCTTTTCACTGTCCTCTTTCAAGAGGATGTTCTTATTTTCATATGTCTTTCCACCCATTTCAATTTATTTTCTTTCCTCCATATCTATCGCATCCAATCTAACCTCAATATTTTTTAATTCTTCTATGATAAATTAATTAAACCTCTTGTGTCGCCATTCTTCCCATATTAAAATTATCACAGGTCTTCTCATGACCCATCCCATCCTCTTCTTCGAATATATTTTTAGAGACTCACAAGTCCCTTTGCACTTACAAGTCCTCCTTGCAACAATATCTCTCACTTCAGGGTATCAACCCTCTATAGTCATAAGTCCTCTTTCATCCTTGCAACAAAGATTTCACATTCATGGCTTGTATTTCTTCCTTATCCCTCAACAACTATTGGACTCCACTTCACCTACAACAAACATATTTATCCAACAAATCTTCTCGCTCTTATACCATCTGATGCAGTACAAGGATGGGGGTATTTTCAAGCAATCCATCCAAGTAGCCATACTACCACAATAACTCTCATACCATAATTTTACAAGCATATGCAATTGAAAATTTAATGGAACAAATTCAAATTTTAACAATTCTTCTTTAAAAAATGCATTGTGCAAATCAAATCTTCCTTTAAATTGAAAAATCCATTATTAAATTTATTTTTCCAGCAATACAAAATAAAAAATAATTCAAATTAGCCTCAAACACCTACAATTTCGCCTTTGAATCCCTTGCAACACTCATCTTGTTGTTGGTATCTTCCTCTATAATCTCTTCCTGCAACTTCACTATCGAAACCCTTCATCAAATTTTCTTCTTCTCAGCTCTTGGGCAATGAAATTCCCCCTTTTTGGAGCTGCAAAATAATAATTGAAATCACTCCAATATGTCCTTTAAAACCTCATGCAACCCACTACCTATATTCTAGAAAAAAGATGCATGTATGAGTGTAGCTCCCTATTGCATGTAACATCTCCTACAACAAGTCGAGTGCCTAATCAATTTTTTAGTTGCACATGGGCATTATAATTATCCTTCATGCCATTATTTAATATCCCAAAATTCAATTTTTTCAACTTGGACGTTTGGTTTTAATTTTTATATTTTTTGGTTTTTTCAACACATTAAATGTGCATCATACAATTCACCAAATTATAATTTTTGAGCCAATAAATAAAATAATAGTTATGTTAATTTGGCCCCATTTTTTACCCAAAGATAACATTAAAATACTCAACGAATTTAATAAATAAAATTTTCCATGCTTCAAGAGTGCCCAAACAAGGTACCCGAAAACTATCTATAGCTGAGAATCACACAAAAAACATTAAAATAAAATAGAATATTTTTGGAGATTCAGGATTTCTTGGCACCCCTGGATGCTTTTGCATTAGTAATCATTAAAAATATATATAATATTTAAATTTTAAAATAAATTTATCAACAACTTAGATCATGCTCATTTGTTTTGTTTCTCTTTAGGAGATCTAAAATCTTCAAGACCTGCTTGCATGTGTTTCCCTATTTTTGCCCATTAACAATCACACACATGCAAATTTGATCCATTTTTTTTGACAAGATACCATTTCATTGGAACAGATTGACTTATTATCTTGTATGTGTTAGGGAGGAGATCATATGGATAACAATTTGTATCTAGTATTGTTTTTTACCTCTCTAATGCAATTATGTAATCTTTTTTTTAAGTTAATTAAAAGTTTGGATTATTGCAAAAAAAAATTATTTTTATAAAATGGCTCTACCTTATAAAGAAGTGCATTTTTTAACACAATCACTTAGATAATAATTCTTGATGTGGAAGTGGTAAGACTCTATGGAAGCATTTGGTTCTTGATGTGTATCACAGAAGTTTTGAATTATTTTTGCCTACATTGATCTACAAACAAACATAATGATGTCTTAATAAACATAAAAAATAACTTAAATGATGTAAATGCATAGGAACAAAAATTAAAAAATTGGAAAACTTGCCAATACAATCCTCAGTATGACACCAAATATTATAAAAGTAATCACTGGATTTCTTCTCTTTTTTGAATTCCTCCATGATTTTTTTAATTAGATGAGTAGTGATGTCTTTATTGTCACCCATTGCAAATTATCTCACCCAATCTATCAAACATGTTTGTTTCAACATCCTTATTGCTAGCACACCTGGATTATAAAAGACAATATCAATCTATGAGATTCAAACATGTAATGTTATACATATTTTAATTAAAAATTTACTATATGTACACATTTTTCAGCCATGCTCTACATACATGCCAAATAGATAGAGGTACTCGACAATCAAAGGATAATCTACAAGTTACATTAGAAAAATTGATAAGTAATGTTCTAATAAAATGAAATGTTAAATTACCACTAGTTTAAGCTTTAAATTTTGAAAGATATATACTTATAAACTAAATATTAATCAATTATAATGAGTTGAATTTAGTTTAAATATAGAAACTAAGGCTAATAAAAACTTGATGGCTTCAATCTCGACACTAACATCATCTGCCATGAATGCATTGGCATATCAATCCTCTTTACATTGTTTCTCTTGTTTATAATTTTTGTTAGTCATTCATTTATATCTTCAACTTTATTTCTCAAAGATATGACCCATGCAATAGGTACACTAACTTTTTGTTCATAAAAAAAAAAAAGCAAAATATATAGTTGATACTGCACATGAATAAATCATCAATAAATTAATATTTTCAAATAAAATAAATCAATGATTAAATTAAAATCCATAAATATAGTTAACATTGTTCTACTTACACCATGTTTATTTTTTGTGAATTTTGAATCCATTGCAATAATTGAGCTATGTGAATGTTTCACCATCATTTCTCATATCCATGGTGTTTGGATGCCTATGATAAAAGGAACATTTTTCATCTTGTTTGGTCTTTTTTAATAGAAGTTATCTTTCTCCTCTACAAGCCACAAGCTAACACTTGTTTCATCATCTTCATTTTTTTGAGATCGAATGTAGCATACTCTCTTCCATGCATTCAACACATCTTTTCTCAACAAACATCCATCTCCCTTATTCATCAACTCAATCAAACCACAATCTAAGTAATGATGTTTGTATATTGTGTCAATCCCCACACCCATCAACAATAAATATTCCATATATGATTTACATTCATCTGACAACCTCGGTAACTACTCCTTAGATCATAAGAAGGGTCACCCCTTCCATGGAAAAATTCACCATTGGCATCACAATGGCTTCACTCATTATATTTAATTATTCTAACACATGGTCTACCATACATGACCCTAACATAAAAGTGGGTTAAACAACCTATTTTTGAGGTAAACCTTCATATTATTTTCATATTTTTGGGTTCATTCCTATTGTCCTGAAGGGAAAGGCATACCAATATCTATTTATATACACATACATACATACAAAATTATATTAATTGATATAAAAAAATCACATAAAAAAGTGACATGCTTATTGATTATATTAAATCTAGGAGAACCATGAACTATATATCTTGGTAGTGTGGCTAATAGGGTTTGTTGATTTGTCCTTTGTATTAATTTTGCATATAAATGTTATCTATGTACTATCTAAAAACCTTCTCTTTTGATAAAGTGATAGATTCTTTCATCTCACCATTATCATCCCTAGTAGGTGTCCATTCAAATTCCTCACTTGAGAAATGATTTCCTTGATTGGGAATGTTTTGCACATGTAGTTTGATGAGTGATTCTCATTTATTCTTTCTAACCATTCTGAATAAAATTAAGACTATCAATAGTCCCTTATCTTGTAAAAAAATATATGAACTATATTTATTTATCTATTCACTCCATGATATAATTCTCTTTCATGCATATAGAGGTATAATTTTATATCGCCATAATCATTACACCTTTTTAAAATACAAGTACTAGTAAATATAATCAATCAAATTTAACTTGACTCATTTTACCTTAGTGTTCACACTTTCCTTTGAGTTTCAAAATAATATAAGAATGATTTGAATGACCTATTATAAAATATTATATAAAACATTGGGATCAAGTCATACAAAACAATTTACTAATATCAAAATCATAGAAATATCATTATATCCTAAATAAGATAGATTTTCTATATCCCTTGGTTGAATATTTTTTTCGTAATCAATCAAATGTATTTTCTATTGCTAAAACAAGAGGGATTTAAGCCTATATTTCTTATAATATATATTTTTTAATCGAACATTAGGTTTCTTCATAGGTAATCTCTATGATTTCACTAAATGTACTAGCAACATAGATTAAAAAATCCCCTATGTTACGTAATGAGTCCCCAAAAAATTGCCTATATTAACTACATATACTAGCCAAGTCCTATGTAATATTTGTTAGAATGTGTGATGTGTGTGTCATTCTTCTCACTTGTCTTCTATTCACTAATTACAAATAATAGGTGTGTACATTAAAGTACATAAAGAAGGAAGATGAAGTGTCAATTGAACCAAATTATTTCACATCCACTTCATAACTATCTCATGACCACTAAAGATGAGTTAGAAATTTTGGTTTTTCATGTGGGTGGTAAACATGTGATGATGATTCTACTAAAAACTATAAATCATCAAACAACAAATGATATTTGTGGAATTGTCTAGTGACTCATATCCTCTTGGATCAACATGCTCACTTGTTGTCTTTCAATTAGAATTGTAAATTTGGTCTACTAGGGGTCTAATTAAAGACAACATTTTCCTAATTTGAGTACATCTACGTGTGACTCATATTTTTGTTATACATACATTAAGTTAGTTGATAAGTATCCTAATTTGCATACATCTAAATGTATTTTTTTTCTTTATTTATTTCTATTGAATCAATTAGATATACTATCTATGGGCTGATGCAAGAAGTTGGGTCCACAAAAAGCTCAAAAAGTGGAAGTGTTTTTGTTGTTTTTCAAAATTTGTCACACTTGGACTGAAAATTTGAGGCAATTACACAATGAATTTTTTAAAAAGTCAGTAATATGAAATTTAGAAATTTGAATCTAGTTTATAAATATGTAAATTATTCAAATATCCAGATTGTAGAAATTAAATTTTGATAAGGATCTATAAAAACCACTTTTTAAAAGTCCCTATTTTTTTACCATACCATGCACGTGTACGGACAACATTTTTTGACTCAAATAAAATTATTTTGCTAATTCCTTTTAGAGAAAGAGAGCTAACAACATGAAGATTGATGAGGAATTTTTTTTGTAATTTTTTGTTGAATATTTTTTTTTTATTAAATTTTTATTGGCCTTAATTGTTGTTTTTAAAAATCAACGTGTACGGACAACATAATTTGACCTAAACTAAACATTTTTTGAATTTTTTTTTTTCATTGTGTAAAGAATTGTTTTGAAGATTGATGTCATATAGTTTATTTTACAAAAAACTTAACCAAATTTTTTTTATTAAAAAACAAAAAAAATCTGATATTTCAAGTTTAAGGACTACTTTGCTTTGAAATTAATTAAAAAATAGAAAATATAATCTAATCTTAATAAAAATTATATATTTAAAAACTAGACATCGTGTTCTGTAATGGGTTTTAGTTTTATAGATTGATTCAGAAAAAAAATTCATCAACGATATTGTCAAAGTTGAACATTCTTCTTTAATCTGCCTTAGTTTTTTAGTTGTAGGTCAAAGGCTAAGGCTCAGATTGCCAAGCCTTTCTCGAGCTTAAAACCAAGGCTTCAAGCGGGTTGGGAAACAAATTTTTAAATAACGCGTATGCATTACTTAAACGCGTAAGCGTTATTGAAATGAAACGCATATGCGTTTCATAATGCATACGTGTTATTGAAATGAAACGCATACGCATTATGTTTTTACTCGTTGGGTAAAGGTAATGCGTACAGGTTTCTGATATAGCCATTTTCCCTAATTTGAAATTTTTTGGTACAACACGTTTTTCTTGCAACATTCTTTTTTTGCAGTAGGGCCCGAAAGCTCCATTTTCTGCATTTTTTATGGCAAATTTGTCTTTTGCAGGGCATATTATATTGCAAATTGGTTGAAAAGTCAAGTGCAGGTCGAATTTTATGAATTGGAATCAAGTACAAGAATAATTTACAAGAAGATTCAAAAAAGAGAGTTTTTGGATGTATTCATGATATTTTTGTGTACTTCAAAGTTCAAAGAAGAAAGGATCTTCATAGTACAAAGTGTTATTTGAATATTTGAAGGAGATGAAAATTTGAAAATCGGTTACAAGTAAATCATTTGTTTTTTGATCAAAAAGGGTTTGGTAACCATGGGATCAAAGCAAAGACAAAGAAAAAAGTGTAGAAAGTCAATGACATCCGAAGAAATTCAAGCAAATAAAGATATGGAGGCAAAAAGACAAAAGGATAGAAGAGAAATAATTCGTCAAATGAAAAATTTGAAAGCATCTAGTTCAATGAATGTTGAAGAGAAAATCATGAATGATGAAATGAATGTAGATGATGCAAATGTGGAGATGGTGAATATAGAAGAAAATGCAATTATAGAGATAAACTCAACTATGTCTTCAACTCCAACTTTGAATGATATGGAAATAGTACCTATGCAAACAATTTCAGGTATGTCTTCAAATCCACCTCCCAATGATATGGAAAATGCACCTATTCAAACAATCTCTCCAGGTATTATTTCAAACCCAAGTCTTGATAATATTCATTTTGCTTGTTTAGATGAAGTTGGATACACCATTGATGATATCAATAATTCTAGGGTTGAAAGAATGCAAAAACAAAAAAATGATGAAAATATATCTTATGAGAATGCAGATGTTAATCAAATCCCTCATATTGATGAAAATGAGAATGAAATCCTTTTTACATTTGAAAATGAAAATGGAACCCCTTGTGTGAATGAAAATGAAACCCCTTGTATGGATGAAGGTGAAAAAAAAAAATTTACAATTGAAAAAGATGTGTTAGATAACCTTCGTGGTAAATTTTCTTGGAGACAAATTATAATTTATGGAAATAAAATATATAAAATGTTTTTTTATAGAAAGAAATTAGGATTCCAATGTCAACTCATGGTGCAATTGATGAGAATGTGGAAAATGAGAAAAGAGATGAAAAAATTAGGTATTTTTGTAAAACCAAAAAAGAAAGATGATTCAGTAGAACAAGTCATTTCTAGTGTTGCTAATGCTATTGATTTTATAGGTAAGAAAAGTCGATCTAAAGATAAAAATGCGGCTTGTCGTGCAATAACAATTGCTTTAGTTGATAAAGCAACTTCAAATAAAAGAATGTTAGGTAAGATTAGTAAATGTATAAAAGTAAATCCTAAAACTTTGATTAGAGCTACTAAAAGAAGATAAAATATTGAAAAGGATCCAATTAATCAATGTTGGAGTTTTAGTGGTAGACTCCCAAGATCAGACATGAAATTAACTAATGAAATTAAATCTTTAATCGATAAATTTTGGCATGATAATACAATAGTATCACCTAACATTAGAGATGTCTTAAAATTAAGGGTGGGTTCCAAAATTTGTGTACCTCATCCAAAGCATCTCTTAGATATGACTCAAACTGAATTATATAAAAATAATTTAGATGCTTCAATCTTACCATTGAATATTAAAATAAGTCAAAGATCATTCGAAAAGTGTAAACCTTGGTATGTTAGAATTAATAAGCAACAAATCTCTTGTTGTTGTAAGACTCATGTACAATTTCATTATTATTATGATAGTTTTTGATATATACGATGCACTTTGCATGTTAACCAAATTATGCAGGACATTTCTGTTTTAATATGCCACCTGAAAGAATCAAAGATTTTATATCTGGTTTGTTTTGTGAACCCTCTAACGGAAACTTATTTTATTTAAAATCATGTATTTCTGGAGAATGTGATAGATGTGCTAACTTTTCATTATTAGGAGAATGTATGCATGAAAGTAGTTTAAATGAATTTGGACAACAATTAGTAGATGTAAAAAAAATTTAAAATGTTGAGTATTCTTTAAAAGATGGAAAAATCGAAAAACGTTGTGAGCTAATTATGGAAAAAATTACTGTACATGCATTTATCAAAGAATTTAAAGATAAGATTGTACCTAAATATGTTCAACACTCTTAGTATGCTCATTGGCTTGATAATCAGTTTCATTTATGTAAAAACACATTCCCAATTGGAACTATATTGTCAGTTGTTGATTTTGCTGAAAATTATACTCTTGCTTCACAAGAAGAAATTCAATCACAGTATTATAATTCAGTGCAAGTAGCTATTTTTGTTCATATTGTTTATAGACATGCAGATGATAGTAGAGAAGATAATAGAATTTTTTTGAGAGAGTACCATTTTTATGTAAGTGATAATTGATTACATTCATCCGAGTTTGTTCAATATTGTTTTGATATATTTTACAAAAATTTAAAAGAAAGAGGAATTCAATTGCTCGAACATCTCATATGGTTAGATAATTGCACGGGTCAATTCAAAATTGCTAGGATGTTTTATTGGTTATGTAGAGTTCATAAGGAAAATAATATCCAACACATATGGAGTTTTTTTAAGCTGGTCATGGTAGGGGAGAACACGATGGAGCAGGTGCATGTGTGAAAAGAGCTCTTGCTAGAGAGCAACTAAAATTTGAGGATACTGCAAAATTTAAAGATGCACGTGCAATTGTAGATTAGTGCAATACCAAATTATCTACAAGAGTAAGTGAGAGCTCAATAATTCATCGCTTCTTTTGGTTAGTTGAAGAAAATGATATTTGTTCTCGACAAGATTGTGAAACAATTAATGGATCTGCAAAATGGCATTCATTTAAGAGTTTGAATGCAAACACATGGACAATATGGACAAGGGAGTTGGCATGCTTTTGTCAATTTTTTATTACAGGTGATTGGGAGGCTTGTGAAAATATGGAATGGGTTGAACAATGGCAACAAAGAGCCTTAACACCTACATCGACACATGTTCAACATAGAGCAATAATTGAAGATAATCAAGCATTCGCATCAGATGATTATGATCGTGTTTCTGATCTTGTACAAGAAGGTACATTATTTATTGAGATGAATTTTATATGTATGCATGTTTATATACATAAATTAAATATAAATCGTGTTCTTTATTGAATTTGTTATCTATTTTTGTAGGACATGTGTATGTTGTTGTTGCACCAGAGGGGAATGAAGAGGAGACAGAGTACTGGTTGGCTAGATGTGTTGAGAGAAAATATAAGTTGGTACATCTTAGAGTGGATGATGATAACTTTGTGTATCCAACTGGTTTAGTCATTGTTGTTGGCACCTGGCTTCAAAAATATTTGATAAGAAAGAATGGCTTGCCTACATTTGAAGATTATGAAAGACACAAGAAGATTATACATTATTCACATTTGATTTTGGCAACCAATATAAAACTAGTTAGATATCACGGGAGGCCTGCTAATAAAGTTTTATGGACACTTTCAATGGATGATCATGAGACAATCATAGATGCATTACAAAAAAGAGAGGATGTGGATGGTACAACAGAGTAAATAAATATTGGTAAGTATATCTAGTTGTATGTATATATTTAATTGATATATATATTTGTCTTTAAATTCATTTCCTTATTAAAGTTTTATATCATTTTTTGTTTCAGGTCTCCCTTGATACTAGATGTTTTACAAAAAAGAGAGGAGATGCACTCTTATTACAATGGAATTCGAATCTAGAGACAGGTAACTATATATAGTTGTAGATACATTTAGTTGAGAGTATAAATATAAAACTAAATTTAATTCATTGTCATTTTATAAAAAGTTTATAATTTATTTCATATCCCCTTAAGCCATTCTCTTAAAACCCCTTAAGCCATCCTCTTATGTACCATTAATCCATCCTCTTGCATCCCCTTTAAGTCTCTCTATTAATTCCCCTTAATTCATTCTATTAGGACCCCTTAATCCATATCCTTGTATATCTATCCTTAATCCATCCTCTTGCATCCCCTTAAGTCACTCTCTCAACACCCCTTAAGCCATCCCCTTAGGTCACATGGTCTAGGGTTTAGGGTTTCTAGGGTTCATGAGATGCTTAGAATAACAAATTTATATGGATTAATGGTTTAGGGTTGATCTCCTAGGATTTAGGTCACATGGTTTAGGGTTTAGGGTTTCTAGGGTTCATGAGATGCTTAGAATAACAAATTTATATGGATTAATGGTTTAGGGTTGATCTCCTAGGATTTAGGTCACATGGTTTAGGGTTTAGGGTTTCTAGGGTTCATGAGATGCATAGAATAATAAATTTATATGGATTAATGGTTTAGGGTTGATCTCTTAGGATTTAGGTCACATGGTTTAGGGTTTGGGGTTTCTAGGGTTCATGAGATGCTTATAATAACAAATTAAGAATCACATGTACCCTTAATCCATAATCTTGCATCCCTTAAGTCACTCGCATAATTCCCCTTAAGCCATCCTCTTAGGACCCATTAAGCCATATCCTAGGGTTCATGACATGCATCCCCTTAATCCACCCTCTTACACCCTTTAAGACATTCTATCAATTCCCCTTAATCCACCCTCTTGCATCCCCTTAAGACATCCCTTTAAAGGACCCTTAAGTCATATCCTCTTACATGTACCCTTAATCCACAATCTTGCATCCCTTAAGTCACTCGCATAATTCCCCTTAAGCCATCCTCTTAGGACCCATTAAGCCATACCCTAGGGTTCATGACATGAATCCCCTTCATCCACCCTCTTACACCCTTTAAGACATTTTATCAACTCCCCTTAATCCACCCTCTTGCATCCCCTTAAGACAACCCTTTAAAGGACCCTTAAGTCATATCCTCGTACATGTACCCTTAATCCATAATCTTGCATCCCTTAAGTCACTCGCATAATTCCCCTTAAGCCATCCTCTTAGGACCCATTAAGCCATACCCTAGGGTTCATGACTTGCATCCCCTTCATCCATCCTATGGCAAACATCATTTGAATTTGTATGGAATTTATAAGATCCAATTTTGTAACTTTTACTATATACTTACTTAAATGACTCAAAAAAATTATAGAACTACTTACTTACATTAATTATTTTCTTAGGTTCTCATCAAGTCAATCTACCATGCGATTGTCATTGAAAAATTATTTTATCAAGAGACTATGCAAATATCAGTTTTTGGTCTTCACGTAAAATTTGATAAGCTAAATAATTGGATATACATGTGCACACATATATGTTTCATCATGTTGTATAGTTGTATGATTTTCAATGAACTTATTAGTAACTTTTTAAAAATCTCGTTCCAATTTTATAGATTATACATTTCATATAATTGTTCAAATATTTTCTAGAATTGGAAAATAGTTAAAATTACGTGCTCTTAATTTATTATGAATATAATCTAAACTATTTAAGGAATATTTTAATTTGTCACCTTTAACCATGTGATAAATTATATATTTATGAAATTTGATTGTAGAGATAAGAATTTATATAGTGCATGTATTACTTGAAAATTAGATAAAATATCTAGATCTACATATGTATGAGTGCATATAATCATCAAAATGAACATAACATGATCATAATTGACTGCATATATATAATCATCACATTAAAGTCATCTGATATAAATAAACAAAAATATGTATATGTCAAGTCCAACACATAAAAGTTTAAATAAAACTAGAGATGTCTGGTCTATTTAAAATTTAAAACCATTTAACTATCAGGATGATCAGTCAAATCAAGTCTCCTCTTTGTTCCAGGTCGATTAGATGTACTTGCATCATGCTGTAAAAGAGTACAAGAAACTTGGAATTAGATTTAAATTTATTTATAAATTTTGATATAATTAAACATATTTAAACCTGAAAATATAAACTTTTGGATAAAAAATAAAAAATTAATTAGATATCTAGTAAATACAATAAAAACGATTTTTAGTACATGCATAAATTACCATATGATCATGTGAATCTACTAGAACATTTTGTTCAACGGGTAGTATAATTGTCACTCGAGAAGATCCAAATGCTTGATCTACTATATCCTGCATATTCATATAAAGCAATCAATATGTTAAAACCTCAAATATATATATATATATATATATATATATATATATAATATCCGTAAAAATTGTTTAGGATATTTAGTAAAGTTTACAACCTCGAATGATATGACCTCAAGATCACGCACCTGATATTTCCCATGCATAAATGCTGACGATGTCTCAGGTGCACCTACAATGGGTGTCTCATGAAATCCCTACATATATATGTACAACAATTTGTATAGATCCATGTGCATGTAAATGTAAAAATTGTTTAGGATATTTAGTAAAGTTTACAACCTCGAATGATATGACCTCAAGATCATGCACCTGAGATTGCCCATGCATAAATGTTGACGATGTCTCAGGTGCACCTGCAATGGGTATCTCATGAAATCCCTGCATATAGATGTACAATAATTTGTATAGATCATTCACGCATGTGTATGTAAATGTAAAAATTAAATTAGATCTATGATGTGTATTTAATTCAAACTTAGCAAACTTTTTGAAAGAACACACCTGAGCTGATGATGACTTAGGAGCGCTCACCGCAACTTGTGGTTGGTTTAGCACTAGGCACACTCATCTGACCTCCCTGCATCTAGATATAATATATATCAATCACACATCATGTGTAAACATTCAAAATAAATTAGATATATATCCACACAAACTAAATTTAATATATATTGGTTTAAGTACTTGACCAAAAGGTGAGCCCATATCTACAACACTCGACATATAGAAATGATCATTTTGAGTTTCAGGCATTGTCTGATCATGCATCTACACCAAACACTTATTGAATTAATATTGTATTATATTTATAATTTGATGTTATTATTTAAACATGAATTTTGCACATTCCAAAAAAAAAAAAATTAAGTTCGAAAGATGAACATACCTGTGTAAGATGATGCTCAGAATATAGTAAATCCATAAATGACTCTGTCTCAAATGCATGTGGGTCACCTGAAGTGGATGCCTGAGTATTCCTATTGCTCGAGCCTCCATGCTCTCTATTGACCACTTCAGTCGCCGCGTGTGAAGTCTGATGAGTGAGATGTCCTGAAAGTGAACTCAATGCTCCTAATGTCGATAGCATGGTCTATTGCTAAAATGCAGCGGGAACACTAGGAGAAGGAGGAGGAACAATAGGAGCAATTGGAGCATGTTGCTGAGGATCAACATGTGCTCCTAATCTATATTGGGGCATGCCACACCCAACTCCCTGAAATGACCTCATATCAAAATAGTTGGGTTTTAAACCCAACTCAAACTCTGCCCATAACTTTCTCAAAAAGTATAGGGGCATCTCATAATTGCCATGTGGTGGAGTATCAAACACCATCCACCATCTATCCCAAAAATGTGCAGCTATCTGTGGGTGCCTACAACATAAAATTGAAATTCGTTTTTTGGTGGGTGGAATTGGTTGGCTAGTTTGGGGGTTAAAAAAATACTGGCACATGACTTGTTTGGTAATTTTAAGGTCATTAATTTCTTTATAAGACAATCCATTTGCATAGAATTGTCTCCTTTTTTCTCTCCATTGATGGAACCTATCTAGGTCCGCATCAATAGATCAAACAAAATCAACAATAGTTTGCATCGTAGATGCAAACCGTGAGAGATGGGGGAGAATTCTAGGCTCATTTTTTATCAGATCTCTATTTTCTTGAATCACCATAAGATTTTCCCTAATGCTCTCTCTCAACTAATCCTGGTCTACTATAGGGGGTGGGGGGTTAGGAGGCATGGGGTTTTCTTGTGGTGGAGGGTTTGGAGGCATGGGGTTTTCTTGTGGTGGTGGGTTTGGATCTATAGGATCTACAAGAATTTGTGGTTCAAGCATAAAATCCTATATGCTAAATAGTGGATCCATGTGAGTGTACAACTAAATGGAAACTGCGCATGTTAAACAATTAAAAATATATATATCAACAAACTAATTAAATAATGCACACAATTTGAAAGAACTATTTAAAATCACATTGAACATGCACAAATTCAAAATACAATTCATTTGAAGACCATTCGATTTATAACATTAAAAAATCCATAGCATGTACACATTAAAGTTTATAATTTAAGTTTGTACAAGTTTTGAAAATTTCAAGTTTGTGGTTTACAATTTGAGTTTTGGGTAAGGGTTTGTGTTCATATTTTAGAATGTAGGGTTTAGTGTCTAGGGTTTTCTTGATTAATGATATGTGATTATGTATGGTTTGGAGTTTACATATAGTTTGAAAGATATCTAGGTTTTATGGTTTAGGGTTGATAGATAGGATTATATGGCTCATGATGTATACATATAAGGTTGTAGACATCTATTTCAAGATTTGGGGATTTTGAACTATATATGTATATTAGAATAACAATAACCATTAAGATCTAGAAATTAAAAAAATTGGTTATAAGGATACATTTAAACATACAATAATAGAAACATAGGAATCATGGTATTTGAAAAGGGGAAATGATAATAGGAGTTAGCATAGAACACAAAATATTGTTCATATGAGAGACATAAAAGGTATGAGAATTATATTATTTTAATAATAAATTATTAAACAATAGTATAGTATGAAACTAAAGGATGCAAATAAATTAAAATTATAGTGATTAAAAGTGATAATTATGCAAGAAATAAGGAAGCCATACTACCAATTCGGTAGGGTCAAATCCAAGAACTTGCAACCCAATCCTTCACCAATTATAGAATTCAGATTTATACATTTTAATTTCTTGATTATTTTTTAATTTTGAGTCATAATAATGAAGGAAAATCTATAAGTTGATGTTCTAGGACCCCCTTTGACAAAATGGTAACAATCGACCTAGATTATGTTGAATCAAGAGTGAAGGAAATGAAAATTCAATATGTTATGACTAAAAGTCTATGGTTGTTATAACAAATTGAGGGAAATGCATTGTCTTGTGATACCTCACAATTATGACTACTAAAAATAAACTTTGTTGATCACACCTAAAGAACCCATTGTTATATAAGTTTGTAAATAAACTCTTTGAAAACTAAGATTGTGAGAAACATAAATTGAAGAAATAAGACTAAAACCCTATGTGTTTTAA